>RJWJ010006078.1:0-63766 GCA_004363605.1 Indri indri
TATATATACTTCTACAATTTTGCACACGCCGCATGCTTTTCTTTTTGCCTAGAGTACTGTAACCCTCCACTCTCTCAGCCTGAACAGCTATTATTTTCACTCAGAAACTCAGGAAAAATATCACTTATTCTGTGATACCTTCTCTGACTTAAAATGTCTTGAGAAATATTTATTCACCCTTTTATCTATTAAAATGATACCATTTGCATACTTCTGGTGTTACACATTAAATTGTAATTATCAGTTCATATACAGCATATCCCTCAGCTAGTATATACAATTCCATAGCTCAAATTTTATGCAATAACCTGTGTCTAGCCATATTTTATTGTTCTGTCTTGATTATCCTTTCCTTATCTTTCTTACCTGCTTCTAACTCATGTTGTTTTATAATCAATAACCATTTGTAGATTACCTTAAGTCATTTTGGGTACAACATAAAGTACATAAATGTACATAAAACTACATAAATGCATAAATGTATGAATAAACAAAGAAATTATCTCTCCTATTGCTCTGTGCAATACTTGAGGCAACCACACTGCCTTTTGGTTACATTTGCTGTCCCAGAAGGTAGTAGAATAAATGGCATATGGCAAATGCTCAATCAAGTTTGGTTAGAGAATCAAATAGGAACTTTTCTTTCAGAGCTAATTTGGACACTTTTTTAAACAAATAAATTAGCATTTCCATTTTCACCGACACATTTGCTGAAAAAAAATGCACTTGCCTTTAAATGCAAATAAAAAGTTATTCTGGTTATGTGGATAAGCAAGATTTTTCAAGTGTCTTTCTCAGTGGCATCCATAGACGAACTTCAGGCTTCTATATAACAAGTATTTTGTAGATCCCCAGGTGAAAGACAAAGGACAAAAAACGATGAGAAGCATTTTATATTAATGTAAACTCATCACTTACCTGCATCCTGCTGATCTCATGATTCCACCACTTTGCCACTAAAAGGGAAAAACAAAAACCTTCAAATTTCATTAAAAGGCAAAAATGTGTTTGAAGTAAATAGAACACTGAAGTTAGATAAAGGGTGTTATTTTTTTAATTGACCATTTGGCTTAACTAGGTTATATTGTTTGTTTGTCATTACAGGTCACATGTGCAAATATATCTGATGGACTACATAGTGTACACAGGTACAAATATGTGTTGGAACTTTGAGAAAAGTGGTAGATTGGATATTTATCATGATGGTTTAGTCACATTGTGCCTAGTTCTAAAATAAAATAACTTTCTTAAGGAGCTCATATTTCACGAATTACTTTGTTCAACAATAATTATTGAGAAACTGCTTATGCCAGACTCCTCTCTGAGGCTCTAAGTATAGGACAATGAACCAAACAGGCAAAATTCCTGCCCTCATTTAACTAATATTCTAGTTAATCTACAAACGAATGTGTAATGCATTTGTAACAATAATATGATAAAAATAAATCAATGCAGAGGAATGAAGTGAGTTGCTGTATTGCTATAGATTAGTTAGCCACCCCGCCCTCCCCCAGAAAAAAAGATCTCCCTGAAGAGGTAAAACAGGAGTAGAGGAACATCTGGGAGATGAGCTTTCCTTGCAAAGGGAACAGCACATGCGAAGCTATTTTTTTAGCCTGATTAAAGATTCGCTGCAAACTATCTCAATTCACTTGAATGGCAAAAATTGTCAAGAGTTGGTGCACACAGAGAGCCTCCTTTTCAAGTTGTCAGAATCTCAGTGTTTTGATCATGGAGGAAATCCCTGCTTTTTACCAGTTTGTTGTTGTTACTATTCAGAAAGTCCTTAATGAGATACTTGTTAAGATTGATGATATTGTATTATTAATACAATATTACAATAGTGTTAATAAGAGCTTTGAAAATAATAAATACTTTTTTAGTGTCTTGCTCACTTAAAATTAGTTGGCATTATTTCGAACAAGGTAACAACCTAAAGTAAAAGTGTAGATAGAGTGAATGGCAAAGTTTGAAAGAATCAAACGCAGTATGACGAGGGCCTTAACCACAACACTGATTACTGAAAGCTGTGAATGAGCAAGTGTTTACTTAAAAAAAGCGAAACTACTGAGTGGAAGTCAGGACACTAGCTACATATCAGAATCAAGCCCCCTCTGGCTGCCTCCAAACTCCAGCAAGCCTCATCTGTAATTATGCATTCCAAAGAAGTCAATGCTGAATTGGGTTCATTGTCTATGATGAAGATTATGAAATTAAAATAATAGAGAAGTTGAAAGTTGCTTCCTTGATGGGAAAATATGTAGAATTGAAACTTAACCAAAAAAAAAAAACAACAAAAAAAAAAAAACAAAAAACTATCGCAGTATTAGGACAAACTGGAAACAAAATCATTTTAGAGACTGATGACATGTCATTGAAGGCTTAAAATATCTTATTCCTTTAAATTCATATTTTTCTCAACCACTTGGGCCAATGGCATATTAAACTCTATTAACCTCAGTTATTTTGTCCTCCAAGTAACACTGGGCAGTGCAAGAACAACTTTAAAATTGAATGGATTTCTTTTTGCATTATAAGATATGCTGTTTGACCTTTTATGTTTTTTACAGAAATGTTTAGTTATTCTAAAAGTGGTGTGATACATCATTATATTGGCCATAAAATATTTCTTCCTGCAATGTCTCTTTTGCCCTTTCATATTAGCATATATTTTACTCTTTTAGTTCAATGCCTGAGATCATTTCAATGGTGAGGCACTCCCAGACCATTTGTGAAATTGAAATGTGACACCCAGTACAAATGCATTGATAAGAAAAACATTTAAAAACTTGAAACATCTTTTTATTGATCTTCCCTAGGCTCCAGAAACAGATACAAACATGGAAGAGATAGGGAGGGAAAGGTTATTGAGGCAGAGGGAAAACCTTGCTGAAGACCCAGTGAGTACAGAGGACGGTGAGGAGAGAGGCCTGGCAGACACAGGTCAGCTTCAAGGGAAGAGGAAGAGGGTGATGAGGCCAGGGTGGGCCAGGGGCAGGCGACATGGGTTACTGCACTTTTGGGCAGTGTGAGCCTTCTCTGCGTGTCTTACCCAACTTCATGATGGTCATGGCCAGATGAATGGGTAAAGAAAATGTGGTATATATACAATGTAATATTACTCAGCCTCACAAAAAAAGGAGATTCTGTCATTTGCAACAACATGGATGAACTTGGAGGACATTATGCTAAGTAAAATAAGCTTAAAAGGCACAAAGTTTCAGGTGTACAAGATAAGTAAGGTCTAAACATTTGCTGTACATCATTGTGCATATAGCTAACAATACCGTATGATATATTTAAAATTTCCTAAGAGGGTTGATCTTATTTTAAGTGTTTTTAACAAACACACACATACATGAACACATACAAATAGGAATAAAGGAGATGGGAGGAAACTCTGGGAGGTTATGAATATAAGTCTTGATGGTGGCAATGGTTTTATGGATGTATGCATATCCCCAAGCTCATTGAGTTGTACAAATTAAATATGTATAGCTCTTTGCCTGTCAATCATGCCTCTATAAAGTAGGTTAAAAATAATGGTCATGGCATTATATTGGCTTGAAATACAATTTTAAATGTTCATTTTATGAGAAAATGAACAATTTATCTCCTCAGTATGTCTACTAGAAGCTACTTCTGAAAGCAGGAGACCAAGTTACCAGCCTTGAAAGCTATCAAATGTTATGAAAGGCAGGAAAATCAATTTCCTAACAAGTTTAAGGAATAAATGCTAAAGGCCTGAACTAATGCAAAGACAAAAAAAAAAAAATAATAATAAGATTGAAAAAATCCTAGGTACATACAGACAAAAGCTCTAGAACAAGTACCAGAAACTCAAGGTTCTACTGAGAACAGAAAGGTCACATCTATCATGAGGTTGCCAGGTGAATCCATGTCTCTCCAAAATAGTCACATGATGGTTCAATTCAGAGAGAGGGCACAAGAAGCCAGAAAACTAAGTTTTATGTAAAAGCTCTCAATTTTTCCAATGTTGGCATTTATTTCAAATCAATTTAAAATACTAGCTAAATTGAAACTCATCTGATGATCACATATGACTATGTTTTTGACTTAAAGCCACATGAAAACAACACAATTGCAATGTTCTGCATAAAAGTAAACTGCCACCTGAC
Organism: Indri indri; assembly: GCA_004363605.1. Classification (NCBI taxonomy): domain Eukaryota; kingdom Metazoa; phylum Chordata; class Mammalia; order Primates; family Indriidae; genus Indri; species Indri indri. Next base: position 4,140 of record RJWJ010006078.1, read on the forward strand.
TTGAGCTATGCAGGTAAATACAAAGATAACTCAGGAAAGCACATGGAAAACAATATTATCTGTCAAATCCTGGAATTCGGACTGTCAGATAAAATAGTTTCCAATTATACATTGGGTGCACTAGATTAATTCAATTCAGAATGTTTATTTTGAAGAGCATGGTTTTTATATGTGGAGGGATTTTGCACATTTGTTTTACATATATGTTTTTTTTTTTGGTCATACAAAAATGTGTTTAGTCCTACCAAAAAATACAAGTTGTATGTTGCTCTCCCTGGCTTTTTTGGGAGGACTGCAGCCTCCTCTGAACTGTGGTTTGCAGGCTGGGGGGAGGGGATGGTTCTGGGTGAAAAAAGAGAATGAGGCCTTTACCTGGAGGTCTATGTCCATGGGGGTTAGAGGTGGGTTGGGGGGATGGGAGCACCAGAAAGGGGAGGGTTATATGTAGTGGGAGAGCCTGGGGCAGGTAGAGGCTATTGGGGGAGCAGCATATATATGAACACAGAAATAAAATTCTGCCATTATGTATGTATAAATATAACATTAAAGCTCATATTAATGGAACTAAATAGTGTGTGCGTGTGTGTGTGTGGGTGTAGTGTGTCTGTTATTAGGAGCATTATATTAAATATTAGAATGCCTACAACAGAGTCATAGTGACATACTTAACAGCTATGGAACCCAAGTTATTTCACTTGTTTAATCCTAAATGTACTCTTCAATGAACAGAGCAAGAACCCCTATTTTTGCCCAGCAGGATTACTATTAACATAATAAAGATCAAGTTATATTACAAATGAATGTTTTGTCAAATGTCATAATGTTTTAAATAAGCCTCAACATTTGGAAAATTCACTATTTTATTATGCAGAAGATTTATTGTTAAAACAAGGAGGAAAATATAAGACCTATGATAGTTGGCATAACTTACCAGCCTTATAGCTACAAACCACAGCACGTAGGGTATTGCAATGTAACCTAATGCTACCAACTCATAAACATGAAAGTTAGCTGGCTGTGTTTGCCAACAATATATATGGTTGGCAAGCAGTACCACTTGCTTACTGAAATGAATAAATCACTGATAGGGGCTTAGAATACGTTTGTCTTATGTGATTCAGAAAGAACATCCTTCAAATCAGCCATCCTTTATGTGGAATTCTTAAACATTAAATGCAGCCTGCAGTGATGCAATGTTACATAATTATCCTAGTTGAATAACCTCTTTCTAAAAGCACAGTAAGAAGAAACTCAGCATGAATTTATGTAATACCCATTATTCAATGGTGTCAACTCCATGGTCAGCCATCTCCAAAATACAGTCATAGTGACAAAGAGAAAGCTCTGCTAGCTTTGGGCATCGTGGGAGTTTGTCCCCCCATCCCTCACAAGTCATTGGGTGGGGTACCATAATAACATTTAGAATTTTATCCACAGCTGTATAACAACCCTTGCTGATACGGGATTCAGACCTCAACCTGAAGTGTGTATTTGCAAATCGCATGCTTTCACATTAGCAAGAATTAAGATGGAATGTTGGGGGAATGTCAAGAAAACGGGATGTTTAATTCCAGTAAACACTGTCACATGACCTTGGACAATTTAACTCTCCTTTCCTCACTTCAGTGTCCTTACCTATAAAATGAGAGGACTGGACTAGGTGATCTCAAAATTCCTATCAAATTACAGTATTCTACTATTTATATGGCTCACCAAATAATAGAGATTGGAATTGAAGAACAAAAGCTGATATCGTGTCTATCAAAGTTAAACACATAGTAAACTATGAATAAATAATAATTGTTATTGTGATTCTACATTTTTTCATTGTTTTCTTTCTCTCAAACGTTCTGAAATTATTACTGCTTAAATACTTTATACCACATCTTAAGTAAAATGTCATTAAATGTTAAAATTAACTTTACTCAGTCACCTTTCTTAATTGGGAAGCAGAAAAATAGAGCACATATTTTTGTGCTTCATTTAGCTTTTCGTTAGGTATGTTTTGTGCACAAATTTCAGGGAAAAAAAAATAAACCTTTAAAACCTGTAACACATTTGTAAAAGTGTATCTCTGTAGAACTACTTGAGGAAGTTTTCAGATGACGAAGACTTTTTACAAAGCCCGTGTCCTATCTCTGTAGGAATGGCTTAACAATACCCAAAACTGCAGAGTCAGGTAATAACTTATGACAATCAGCTGGAGTGATGTGATTTTTTATTTAATGTGGAACTTCTTCATAAACAATGTCTTATAGGAAGGCATTGTTTAAAGATAACAAATGACTTATTTGTTTATGTATATGTTTCCATATGTAGGAGAATAGACAGCTTGTCAAACAACCTTCATAGTATACTGTTACTCTAAAGAACTAAAATTTATATGGTTACATTGCTGTACACCTTTCAAAAATATTTAAGAAATTAAGTTAAAAATCCTACCTACATGCATGGTTAAGATTGCTTATCAGCCACAATTATTTATTGAGTAGATTTTACACTTTTTTAAAAAAATTGTCTCCTCCTTAAGTATGTACCTAGATGAGAAAGCTGAATGACCACTGAAATATATAGTCAAAGTATTCCACATTTAAAAATACTCAAATGCATAATGTTATCTAGACGAATGGAGTATCATATTTGAAAGAACACAAGCTTTGCAGCCATACAGTTACAGGCTGCTTACTAGCTGTGTGAGGTTACGTAAATGACTTAACCTCTCTGAGCCTCAGCGTCCTCAGCAATAAAACAGGAATCATAAGTAATACCACACCAGAGAGTTGTTCGAGAATGCGTAGACTGTGTGTACGCAAATCCTTAGCACAGTACCTGGTGCAACAGGCCAAGGAGAGAGATAGTGTTTCATTTCTCACATGATATTAAACACACACCAGATCCTAATGGTGAACGTTATACTAGTTTTATTTTACTCACAAAAAAGTACAGATTTATGTATTTATCATGGCAAAATACTCAATTTTATGTTTCAAAGACCTACTAAAATAATCTAAAATGGACAAGACACATATACATAAATGCATTAATGCCAGTGGCAAAACATCCCCATGCCGCTATTATTTTTTTGTCATTTGCTTTTTGTAGTTTTATTGTGCCTTCTTCATAATAAAAGTGCTCTTAAAACTTGGCAGCTAAAAAAAAAAATCTGGTGGTGGGAGAGGTGTGAAGTATAAGGCGATCCCTGTCTGCATAATGTGCCTGGAAAGACAAAGTAGTACACATGCACGTGATCACACACACACACACACACACACACACACACACACACACACACACACCATAAAAGAACTACAAAGTACTAAACTATATGAAACAATCCCTACAGTAAGAAGTTAGAAGGGAAATAGTTAAAAATAACTATCAGGGAACTCTCTTTTGAAACCAGCTGGACTTGAAATGAAGTATGAAAGACCACTAGGATTTAGAAAGGCAGAAAAGAGAGTGGAAAGAAATTCTCAGGAAATGCAAGGAGACTATGCTTAGACCATGTGGAGGCCAGCCTGAGCAAGAAGTAGAGAAGGAGAGGAAACATCAGAGAAATTGTTTCTAAGATTTTAAAATAAAATATGGCAATGCTATGAAAGATGCACTTACGTTGAAAAAAAGCTAGAGGCCAGGAAGACCAATTAGGGGGCTCTTCCAGAAATGTCAGTACTAAGTAAAGATGGTCTAAAATGAGACTAGAGAAAATTGACAAAACACAGCGTTTAATTGCAGAACTGCCACCGAAGGTAAAATAGAGAGATCCATCAAGATTTATGTACAGGTATATACCTACATTCCAAGGTATGCACCTTGAGAAATGGCTCATTTCTGTGTAATGCGGCAGTACACAAAGAAATAAAGTCTTTAGAAAGAGGAGCCAAATTGGGACAGGTGTCGGGACAGAAGAGATAAAAGAATTAGAGACGTTGAGTTTGAACCCGAATGTGGTAAATATAGATGGAATGTAGAAGACGATTTGATGGAAGTATTTCACAGCTATCAATATGGAACCATGAAAGTAGATACATTCTATATGAATATATGTGTAATTGTGGTTTGCAATATTTTTAAGGTTGCAGACATTTGGAGAATACAATTCATTAAAACACAAAACATGGACTTGATCCCAAAGTGAATGACTCTTGAGCCTGAAAGCAACTATCATATTTCTAGCTGATAGAAGCTCCCATAGCTCAGTTTAATTTATGGTTTAGTAAACTGCTTTCTCTGGACATTATTTTCCTCATTTGTAAAATGTGGGCCTGGGGCTGGGTGTGGGCAGTGAAATGCATGAATACAAATTCCATACGCATGAGATAATGCTAAGAGTCTGTGAGTCCATGGCCTCCAAGTGTGTTTTTGAAGTAGTGAAGAATAATCAAAAAAATTCGTTAAAGAGATGGTGACATGGGGATATTTGTGGATAGTAAGGTCGAATTAAGAGAATATTATATTTATCTTTGTACAGCCAATTTCCAGAACAACTAGTATCTCTTGTTTTCTAATTGAAAATCAATTAGAAAAGGGCTTTGAATCAGGGAATAAAAAAAGTTTGTTTAGTGAAGAGGGCATGGATTCTGAAGATCAACTGCCTGGGGTTGAGTCCTACCTCTGTCACCTGTTAGCTAAGTGACCATAGGCTAGCGGTTAAACTCTCTGTATTCTAATTTCTTCACGAGATAAATGGGAATGATAATACCTTCCTATGTAGTTTTTATGAATATCACATAAACCAAAACCTGAGAAAGGCTAAGAGTATTACCTGACACATAATAAAAGCTCCACAAATGCTTGACATTACTAAAGAGGCAGAATACAAAATGGGTTGTGTAACAAGTGTCACACACAGTGTTACGTATTTTAAAATAAATTATATCATCTGATTTCAGCTATTAAAAAGCATAGATCAGAATCCCAGCATTTAAATCTTTTCTCATATCCCTGTACTTGGGTATGTCAATTATTGAAGTCATTTGAGTATGTATGGGACCATACTGGGTGTCACCCCAATTCTGGGGATTGTTTGAATCTATGACTAGTAGTATGAGAAAGTGCCACATTAAAAACAAAAAGAAACTAAGAAGTATCTTTATCATGGATCTGTATAGTATTTGCCATGTTTTGTTTTGTTTATCTCTAAATTCAATACTATAGCTGACTTTTCTATATCTGATTAGCATACCTGAAGTGACAACACAGAACATAGTCATACTGTATGGATAATTCAAGCACGTGCCCTTATTTCCCTTAGTAGCTCTGAAAGTCTAGAATCTTTCAGTGTTAAACACCTTTAGTTGTTTGTTAATTTTGAGTCCAGATGGATTTCATATTTAATTTATCTTTAGGTTTATAAATAACTTAGAACTTATATTTTTACCTATCTATTCAGCACAAATAATGCAAATTTGCTCTTGTTAAGCCATGTCTGCATAATGACTTCCACTTTTCATTATTAATAATACGGTGATATTTTACAGTTCTAAAAATAAAACTATCTTGGGTTGTTTAAGAAGTAAAATAACATTGAAACAGGACAGGATCTTTTTTTCAATTTTTTTCCTGTCTCTGATTTCCTCCAAAATGATCATTTCATGTTGAGAATTGTTTGTGGAACCCCAAACAAACATTTAGAATTTTAAGTGCCAATATCAAGCAGCTGCATGCTTGAGAGCAATGATTACAGGGTAAAAAAGAGGATTGAACAACATCAGTGTTATTTATCATCATTCCTGGGCTGCTGGATATAATGTTCCTTTAATTGTTGACATTTGTATTGCATGTTTCAGTTTACAGCAAAATTGTCCTGTGTACTATGTCCTTATATAACCCTATAAAGAAGTGTCATTTTCCTTCACTTAGACCATGAAACTGAGGTACATAAAGGCAAGTCAGTAAGAGAACAAAGGCCAAACCTTCTGACTCCCCTCCAATCTGACCATCATCCCATTGCCAAATCATGTCTTCCTAATCCAAATAACACTTTTCACTATTCTGCATTACTTTATGGTTATTATTTAGGTTTCCAATCAGAATACCTGTTGCCATGTGTTAAAAATGCAGACCTATAAGGGACCACTTAACTCAAGTGTGCCTTTCAACAAAATAAGGATCATCCCTTCATTGGTCTATTTATTCTTTAATAGCCTTCATTTCAGAAAAAAAAATTCATTTTATTTCTTTACCCCCAATCCAAAAGCACTAGACAGCTGGTCTTATTTGCACTGATGCTTCAGGATTTGCAGCCATTTGGCAATGGAATAGCATGTTCACCTGGCTCTTCAACAGCTTTAAAGGCCCAGACTTCTAGCCAGGTACAGTAGAGACAGAAATTCGTAAATCACTCTGGGTAAGTAATTCTAAACTTTGCTGCACATTAGAATCACCAGGGGAGCTTTTGAAACATACCAATGCCCAAGTCCCTCCCCTAGAGAGTCTGATTTAATTGATCTGGCATGTCACCTGAGCACTGGGATTTTTTTTAAAACTCCCTGAGTGATTCCAATGTGCATCCAGGGGTGGGAAACACTAACTTAAGACATAACCTCGAGCAGTATTTCTCAACACTGCCTATATATTAGAATTTCCTGGAGGACTTTTTAAGACTACTGATGCCAAAACCCAATTAAAGCAGAATCTCTTTGAGTAAGGTGCAGCCATTGGTGATTTTTAAAGCTCCACAGGTGATTTTGACATGTCGTCATGTATGGAAACCATTTCTCTAAAATAGTTACAACTCAGTATGTGGTCTACAAATTAATAAAAAGAAACAAACAAACAAGCAAAAAACAAAACAAGTTGCACCTGAAAGCTTGCTAAAATTGCAGAGTCTCAGACTCCACTCCGGAGGTACTGAGTCGGAATCTGCATTTTAATATGAATTCCAGGTAATGAGCATGCACGCTAAAATGTGCAAAGCTGTTCTGGACTGCTTTTCTAAAGACCTAAGGAAACTGTTCACTTTGTCCAATTCCTCCATTTCCTCTTCTCATTTGACTTTCAAGTTCCATATGAAAATATTCTACTCATTAAGGGCCATTGGAAGTAAATCCCTACCATGTATGCCTAATTGCCACACAGTACAAAAATGATTACTTACACCTAACTATCATTAAATAGCTATCTTCTAAGCTAATATTTGAAACTGGAGTTCGAGGGCCTTCATAATCTAAACTGATTTAACCTCTTTCTTGCCAACTTTTCCCCATGTATTTCCACCCTGTACTCTCCTCAAATATAAAAAGCTCTGTTTTCCCAAGTACGATCCACACCTTCTAGCCTCCTACCTATGTCTCCATCTCTACCTAACATGCTTTCCTTCCAAGTTCAAGCATATCCTTTAAAGTTCCATTAATACTATTGTCCAATGAAGATTTCTACAATTCCAGCCCATTCCTAATGGTAACAACTTCTTCTAGTATAGAATATTCATAGTATCCTACCTATACCTCTCTTGTGGCCCATTTTACATTCTTCTTTATGTTAGTTTTCTAGACTTGTTTTATATCCTCTATTAGACAATAAGTTATGCTAAGAAATAATCTATGCATACTTCACTTCTATAAAATTCACACAACGTTTCACAGAGCCATGTGTATAGAAGGTAATTTTTTGTCTTTCTTCTTACAATTTCTTATGCTTACTCAGTTCATGTCAGTCTTCTTAGTATAGTCAGTCCGTTCTTATGCTCTCTGCCCAGGATAGATTTATATCAGAGTTTCACAAACTAGGGTCTTTGCAGAATGTGCATTATGAATTTCTAAGGAAGATGTTGTATGGAGCAATTTGGAACTTTATATGCCAAATACCTTTATTAATGAGCTTCTCACAGACATATTTTGATCTGCATGACGCCGTTTGGGATATTTTTAATAATAGTGAGTGATAAATCATCCAAGATAAAGTTAGGACTATTCAGGCTTTCAAGGCTTACCCGGGTATATCATCACCATTTCTTCCTTTTCAATGGGAACATGAGAGTTCTAGCCAAAAGAGACAGAATGCTTCAATAGTATTATTCTCAGAATAGAAGGGTGAAAATTTAGAACCAAACATCATCATAGGAAAAAACAAGAAAATACAAACCAAAACACTGTGTTGTTCTGTTGGTGGGGTGGGGAACCTGCGGCCTTTGAGCCTCATGTGGATTTCTGGATCCGTGAATGCAGTGTTTTATTAAAAAGATTTGTTCTGTGAAGTTTGGATTCAGTTGAGAAGCCACTCAGCCACACTCAAGCATCCAGAAGGCCACATGAGGCAACAACATGGATGGAACTGGAGACCATTAAGTGAAATAGGCAAAGCACAGAAAGACAAATCTGACATGTTCTCACTCATACAATTAATCTCAAAGAAACGGAGAGTAGAATGATGGTTACCAGAGGCACCAGAGGCTGGGAAGGGTAACAGGGAGTAGGGATAAAGTGGGGATGGTTAATGGGTACAAGCATATACTTAGGTAGTTAGATAGAATGAACAATATTTGATAGCACAACAAAATGACTATAATCAACAATAAGTTAGAGTTTACTTTAAAATAATGAAAAGAGAGAAATTGGAATGTTCCTAACAGAAAAGAACTGATTTGCTAAGGACCCCTGGTATACTGTCAGTTATGTCCGAGCGATAAGAAAGAGCTTATTAAGTTGAAAATACTCTAGGAAAATCTTAACAGTAGTGATGGTCTCAGATGTAGTGTATTCTACTCTGCTTCCTTGAAAAATATGAAATAAAAGTAGCAGAGCAGGTATAAAAAGGCTTTTATTACCTTTGGAAGTCTTAGAAGCTTTTATGATTTTAAGAAACAACAAAGAAAGCCACAAACGCGATTGTAACAGATGGTATAATTAGCATCTTAAAATTCATTGGAAATTATGTCAAAGTTGACTGACTATTTTCAAAAATATTTCTGACCAGTTGTTCTCACAATAGTTTCATAAATATGTGGGGACATTTTACATGATTTTATTAATTTTGAGAAATCCAAAAGAATAAGATATGATGTCACAGACACTATTTTCTTATTATTTCCCAGCAATGTCAGTTCCCTGTCAAAGTTAATGATAGAGCATCCTCCATTTCCTACTTGATGCCTTTAGCATGGATTGGAGGAGATAAGTGGTTTAGTCTTGATAGCTAAAGACTAAGAAAAAGATGGTAGGTATATTTATTTCATGTCTTTCTGACATATATTTACCTCTGTTGACTCCGTATTTCAGACAATCTCAGTGACTAATTGTTATGTTTTCTGCTTCCTACAAAAGGAAAAAAAGTACTTCTGGAGTCATTCTTATTGATGGTTCCAGAAACACATGGACTAGAATTATAGAATTCTTGGTACAAAAAAGTTTCATACTGACTTACTTTGCATCTTTTCAAATGTTTTTTAAGCAAAGCCCCATTACTTCTAGTCATTGCTTACAGTAAAAACACACCTATCACACAACTTTCCCCAGCCATGAGCTTTTAAGTTATTTAAATACTTATAAATATCTAATTAAATTGTCATAGAATTTGACAACATTTTTACTATCACTTAGACTATTGGTTTCTAAATTTATCTATAAAATCTGATATTACCATGGCACTTATAAAAATATTGATGCCCAGGCCCCATGTTCAGAGATACATATGTAATTAGTCATGTATGTAGCCTGGGGACTGGTATTTTTTAAATCATCCTACATAATTCTAAGATGCAGACAAGGTTGAAAAACAATAATTTTGCCCAAGCTTTTCAAAAATGGATTTTAATAACCCCTTTAAACTTAGGTGTATTGATGACATGAATTCTAATCTTCACTTTGCCGTTTTATTATTTTATTTCAGACTTTTTATTGGCCACTCTCAAAGTTCAGCAAATCCTTCTGAACATTAGATTTCAAATCTGAAGATGACCTACTTACCAGAGCACTGATAAAGAATAGGTAGTAAATGACCTGCTAAATCCCTTTCCAGAAAGAGAAGGACACCAAAATGCATAGTTGCCACAATCTGGAGATGCTACATCCATTATCTCTCATAGCCACCCGAAATGCTGATCATTTTTCCCATCCACTGTGGATATGGCCTTAATAGCCACTTTCTTCCTTCGTTACTTCCAGATACTTCTATTTGTCTTATAATGTACTAAGATTGAATGCACATTTCCTTCATTCTTTGCTTTTTGTATTCCTATGGCAGTCATAACAATAAATGATTTTAGATAACTGAATTATAGCCAATACAGTTAAAAACCTGTGAATCAAATTATAAAACCTGTTTAGAAGTCTAATGCATAAAAACCAATATATAAAAATGTAAATTAATGCCAAAAGCAATTAGCTCAATGTGACATTCATATAGCTTCTCCTTCTGGACTCCATGTTCTCTCCAGGAAAACACCGTCTGCATTATATGCCACATGGAAAATAGCCAAGGTGAATGGCCCTATAAGAGATAGTTACATTTGCCAGGAAATAACTTTCAATGGTTGAAAAACAGCTCAAATGTGAGAAAAGCCATTAGTCGGGGATAGACTCAATACTGAAATGGGAACAAAATTAGGACCCGCACTATTCACTGGCGCCTAGACACGGTCACAACCCTCCTCCATAATTACCCCTCTTTCAAATTGTGGAAGATTCTTTTTGTAAACTGCCCAAGCCTATTTGACATGCCAAGTCCAGGGTCTTTTGGTAGATAATATTAAATAGTAGTTGCTGAATAAGTTGGAGCTGGGTAAACTCTCCCCCACAGCCTTGTTACCAAATTATAAAGAAGGCAACCCACAACTAACAGACGCGGTGAGCGTCGTAGGGGGAAGGGCATGCCTCAAATCATGTCTTGGGTGAGGCAAAGTCATAACATGTAACCGAAATGTTTGTACCCCCATAATATCGTGAAATAAAAAAAAAAAAGAAAGCGTATCTCAGAAAAATTTTTTCTACATACAGACATTTATTAATTAAACATTTATTAGCAAGTTGCACAAGATAAATTTTGCAATCTATTCTGGGGCTTAACAAAATACAACCTTCTTGTTATTTCAGGGATTAAAATACCATCTTTCAAGAAAAATTTACTGGAGATAGTTGTATCAAGATTCCAGAAGCAGGGTTCTGTTATCATTATAAATGTTACCCTTATAATATTCACTGGACATGCAGAAATCAGAATTTACAGCTATATACTAATCTTTTGGGATTTAGTTGATTAAGGGTAGTGGCCTTGCTGGATTCTTAGACTCTGTTCATACAAGTGTATAGAAGTGTTTCTTAAATATTTTTGACAATACATTTCTTTTGGAAAGCTGTAATTTTACCAAGGAAGGATTCATCTACTCATCTTTCTAACAGTATACCAAGTTCACCAGTAAAAAGCCCTTTCCGGGCATTCAGGGTGAAAACCAGCAAAACTTTGGTTGTAGCCCAAGCTATACAGACTAATCACAGCTGCCTCTGGAATAAAGGCTTACTAATAAGGATGCTAGTGGTCCAGAGTGTGTGTCCTTGATTAGAATTCTAAATGTACCTGGGGAGTGCTTAGTAATACATTTAATTTTTGATTTTTTATATATATATATATAAATATATATAAACAGAAAACAAAAATATATGTCTATATGTATGTATATATAGAAATATAAAATCACATTGTCTACACCAAATTATTTAAAATAACAGTCATGATGACAATGTTGCTTCTTATCCTATTCTGGAATTTGTTTTCTTTTGTTTCATCGTATTTTTAAATGACTCCTTCCCTTGATGATACAAATATGCTATTTATGTCCCCTCCACCTCCACATTTTTTAACATGATACTTCTCATACAAATATGTTTAATAAGTATTTTGCTTACATAAACTATTTTCTAGAAGTTCTAATTTTTATTCTATGTTTAATATTTTAGCTCTCAAAAAATCATTTTATTTGAAATTATGTCTTGATATTTTTATCTGAAAAAATGGGAATCCTGGCAGAATTGGTCATTTTATCCACAGAAAAGGGAAATCTAGGCAAAAATGGCTTTGTGGCCATTAGACAGAGATTAAATGATCACTGTTTGTCATTTTTAGGAAAAAAAACCTGCAAGTGGCCTCACATGACTCAACAGCCTGGTACAGAACACATTTTCCAAACCAAGAGCACACAGTTGTCATCGCTAACAAACAGCCCCATGGTAATCCCAAATTCCAGGCACTCACTTCGTGAGAAAAAAGATAAATTGAAAATACACACTCATCATTACTCATCTACCTTGCTGGGCTTTCCATCTATTGTTCTCCAGTGTCTTCCTCGCAGGCATGTTACAAGATAGATGTGATATGGTTTGCCAGATTCATTTTGAGAAATCACTGATTGGGAGATTAAAACTGACATTTATTTTTTCTCCTTTATTATACACGCTGAATTTTGAAATACCAAATCCTTAAAATTCTTTGAGAGTGAATAACTCTTAAGATCCTCTGACAGTTTGTGAGGCTAATTGTATCTCTCACAGTTTTACCCATAATCTGAACTTGTTAGATTTGTCTCTCAGGAGACAGCCTGTTCGTTGGAAACAATATAGATGGACACAATGCATAAATCATTAGGTTTCTCTGCATGGTCGTCGGAGCTTCTCTGTGGACCAGGATTATTAGACAAGAGATGAGGACCTTGTTCCTTAACGCTGCAGCTTCTGCAGTCTCTAGATGCACTCACCTTTAAAGTTGAATTTGAAAGTCACCTTCTCAGGGTGTGTACGTTGTTTAGTCACCCCCAAAGAGAAATGCACCAAAAACAGTAACAAACACCATTTTCTGGCTCAGTTCTTGTATTGTTCTATCTCTCTAAACACCTTGGAATTAAATTTACCAGGTGTGTCCTTGAAACTAGAATAAGGCAGAGTCTCCATTGTGACTAAGTAAATAGGCATCTTCAGGACTAGAGAAGTTAAAAAATGAATAAAATTCTCCAATTTGTGAAATTCTGAATTTTTCTGGAGTTATGCATCATAGCTCTGTACTAAGTAGAAAGACTCCAGTTCAGTTGTATGGAAGGAATAATATATATGACTGGACGTGAGTCTCTGGAGAATTATCTCACTGTCTGATTTACCTTCCAGGACAATCTTCTATCTGTTGACTTTAATACAGTAAATATAAACAGCATTGTGTAAGAGACCATAAGAGACAAATTGATAAATGAAATAGGTCCTTCTGCTGGGAGAATGGACACAAACAACTGTTGACTGATTTCAGCTACTGTAATGCATGGAAAACACATAAAAACATTAAAATAGGTATTGTAAAAAAAATGGAAATAACCTAAGTAAGTTAACTATATAGAAAACAGCCTCAAGTACGATTATAAGAATAAAGAATCAGAAAAGAAGAGGGATGTTATTGGATAATAAAAGTAATTATCAGAAAGCTCTAAAACGATAACAGAAAGGAGTAAGGAACTGAAAATCCCCACTCAGGTCAAATAAAATTGATCTCTGAAAAACAGAAATCATTAAAACTTGTTTCAACTACTGAGTTATGGTACATGGTACCTCACAACTGAGGTACATTACAAATAATTTGAGTACAGTAACAGCTAAAGTATGAGAGATTTTTAATGGTGTGCCATTCTTTCATGAGTTGAAACAGACATGAAGCTTCCCTTTCAGTAACTTCAGTCACACTTTCTTGCCTTTCTGTTTGCTATCTTGTGTGGGAGACCAAGCTAGAGCTACTTCCAGGGAGTTGCGAAACCTCATCTATCAGATGTACCAGAGCAAAATGCATGAAGCAAACAAACCAATGAACCAACAGAAAAGGTTGAGAACTTCTCTGTGATCAATACTCACTGAGACAGAGAGACTAGACTTGGCAGAGGGTAATTAACAAATGCTCTATCTATTTAATATGTGCTTATACTTCAAGAATGTTCTCTCTACAGAAACTATGTTGGTATTATTTCTTTACTTCTCTGACTTTGTAGTGCCTAAAAAGATTAAGCTTAAAGAATTAACTCTCAAGAAGCTGAAATTTAATAAAAGGCATGGTGAAAGTACATGCTACTACAATTTACTGAGTATTTATATTTTTCTGGTCTGCTAAACATTTTACATATATTATCTCACATAATCCTCATCAATACTTATGAGTTTGGTATGATTATCTCTATTTTATTAATAAGAAATATGAGGCTTTAAAAATTTAAGAAAGCTTACCTGATGTCATGTAAATATTGGTCAGAGAATTGGAATTCCACACTAAATTTATCTAATATCAAAATCAATGATTATCTCCATATAGCCTCAAATAACAATAATGAATTTAGAACATGGTAAGTGCCATAAGATGGTAAAGTAAGAACTGTTGGTTTGGGAGAAGACAGAGACCTCTCTGAGATAGATTCATAGAAAAGCATTAAAATTCAGGTAGTAGATAAGGATCTTGTACAGTTGTCCCTCAGTATATGAGGAGGATTGGCTCCAAGACTGCCCACATATACCTAAATCTGCACATATTCAACTCAATCCTCCATATACATGGGTTACAATGCATCCTAAGAATACCGTATTTTAGATCTGAGTTTGGTTGAAAAAACATCTGTGTATAAATAGAGCCATATACATATATATTGGGGGGGGTAGATTATAAGGAACTGAAACTAGCTATTGTGATTGTGGACGCTGAGAAGTTTTACAGTCTGCCATCTGTAATCTGGACACCCAGGGAAGCCAAGGCTATCATTCCAGTCTGAGTGTAGAGGCCTGAGAACCAGGAGAACTGATGGTGTAAGTACCAGTCTAGCAGCAGGGGGGAAGAGATATCCCAGCTCAGCAGTCAGGTAGAAAGAGTACATTTTCCCTCCCTCCACCTTTTTGTTCTATCTGGGCCCTTGATGGGTTGGATGATGCTCACTCACATTGGTGAGGGTGATCTGTTTTACACAGTCTACTGATTCAAATGCTAATCTCCTCTGGAAATACCCTCACAGGCACACCCAGAGATAATATTTAACCAAATATCTAAGCAACTCATTGCACAGTCAAGTTGACACATAAAATTAACCATCACAGATATGAATCAAACTAGCATAAAGGCATCACAGAGTCTCTGTGTCTTAGGAGTTTTTTGTTCAATCCCTTCAGCCTATTTCTCTCATGTAGGTCAAATTACCAATTGAATTACGAGTGTAGCACTGCCTTTGGGACTGACATATATTACTGGGAAGATAAAAACTTAATGGGGGAATTGCTATCTTCTCATTTTCTCCCAAGAACTGCAAAAATCTGAAAATTTTGTCTGACAGTCACGAAATCATTTATAATGTGTTATTTTCCAACTCTTGTCTTGAAGGAAATTTATTTGCATTATAGATTGAAATGTAATTTAAATTGCTTCTACACTAAAGTGGCTTGTAAAGTGAGTATAATTTTTTAAGAATGTCTTGGAAAACAAACACAGTGTCCAGGTCTCATTAGCAAGATCAAATAATAAAACAGTTACTGTGTTCTAGCCCATCTTCTGTTTGTTCGCTAGTTCGCTGTGGGTTGATGAAATAGGGATAGATAGAGCTCCCAAATCTGTATTCTTCATCAAGACACCTGGGTAGCCTCGAATCCACACCATGAATCTTAGAGGTTCTCCAAGCCTGGAGTAGTTCTAAAACTCTTATATTTTTAATAATTTTCTTTTATAGAGAGATCACCACTCATTTAATGATCAAAATAATCTTGTTTTCTTTGATTCTTAGTTGCCAGAGGCAAATCTATTTTAAACTTTATTTATTGAATAAACATAATAATTACATAAATTTAAAAAAACCTACAGTAATTTTTTCTCCCAACTTTAAAATTCTTTTTTTTATTGTTTTTTTTTCTTGTTTTTCTGTACCTTGCCCTAAAAAAAGACAATTTTACCTTAGTTATACATAAAATTTTGCAAATTGATTTTATCAATTAAAGCAGAAGCATTTTCCATGTCACTACATGGTCTTCATAATTAACATTTTAATGACTAAAAAACCATTATTTATTAATGACTCATTTATTATTTCGTATGATTTTCTTTAAATTCTTGTCAAAGTAAAATATAATATTCAATTTTAAAATAATTGAATCCTAAGTTTTGGGAGTAATTATCATTGTGTTTTATTTCTCTGCATGATTTCTGAAACATGCATTGATATCTATTCCTCTTTCTTATTTATATGTGCTATTTTAAGTATTCTCAAATTATTCCTGAAAGTATGAGGAATGTATCTAATTAAATGAGATAAATAAGCAAATAAACACATTCTAAAATTCACATGTTGGATTTTGTTCTAGTGAGGGACAAGCGAGGTGGCAGGCAAAAAGGGAGAGGGGATCATTATTTTCATTCTAGAGCTGTCATCTCACTGTTTTCCCTTACTCCCATTTGATCCTGGTGACAAATCTTTGCTCTCAGGATATAGGGCAAAGGGCAACAGCTTTTTAAAGAGTTACTTTTCTAATCATGACATTTCTGGCAATATATTTCATTGAGAAAACATTCAAGGGGACTTTCTTGAACCAACAACATTTGGTTAAAAGTTTGTCCTAGTTACCTTGATGGCACATTGCAGTGTGTCAGAAAGGTTTTGTAGTCATTGTGTCTTCTAGTCGTTTTTCAAAACATAACTCTCAGGTCTACTCTGCTCTGGGGTCCACCACATTTGGGGCCTACCCCCACCACAAGGTCCATTTTTACAGGTTCTACTTCGCCACCGGTAAGTCCTGTTTTTCATTTATTACGAGTGCAGTTTTGTATTAATAAACACATAGTTTATTAATTGCCTTAAAGTATTTTTCTGCTTATTCTAACATTTGGGCCATCCCAAGATTAGCCTCCTTGATTGTTTATTTTCTTGAGAATAGGTCACATTTACTCTTCCAAAGAATGGTATTTTTCTTTAGTAAGCAATTACTTGGTTGGACATAAACTGCAAACTTTGTCTCCTAGGCAGCAGCTCAATTCCATCCAGGTTTTGTTTGTTTGTTTGTGTTCTTTTGCTGTGTCTCAATAGTATTGCTTAGAGTCTACCCACACATGTGTGGCTCAAGGCTAAGCCAGAGATTTGAATAAAATGTATATACAGAATAAGGGGTCCTTCTCTCTGGTTTTATCTTTTCTGGGATTCTACCCTTACTATTCAGAAGTCATAATTACCCTGAACTCTATTCTCTGATTCTTCAGATCAGAAAGTCTGAGAATTTTTAAGGTTTTAGTCTTTATGCATGGCACTAAATGCCACCTGCCCTCAGGCTGAAACACTAGGAAACTCACTCTGTAGATGTCCCTTCTTCCCTCCAACTTTCAATTCCCCTCATACTCACTCTACAGATCCCTTAGGTAGTTACTTTTTGCATTTTGTCCAGAGCTTATGGTTGATATCTATGGGAAAATAAGCTCACTTGGCCATTACAGAAGCAGAATCTTGCCGTCTAATTCCTTTAAAACAGACAGAAGGAGAAAATTAGAATATCCAGAAAGAGTCAAAATTGAACCATGGAGATTCTTGGATTTATGCCCAACTTGGGCATGAAGCGTTTCTTTATGAATAAAGTGCAAACTCCTTGAGGGTAACTTTATGACCTTTCAGGAGCCAGTCACCTGTTGCCTGAACATGCCAACAGTTCTTCTAGAACAGCTCTAGTAGAGCTCTCATCCACACTACCCTGCACTTCTGCAATTGCTTTGGAAATCATTTATCTTCTTACAGCTTCTCTCTCCTTCCAATCTAGTCTCAACATTAGTTGGAGCATCTCTCTGCTGGCATGTTTTAATGGTCCACTGTCTACTTAATTAATTCTAAACCCCTCTGCCCAATCTTATTTTTTTCACTTTCCCTTTCATAATGGTGTGAGGTGAACGTGATAAAATCTACACCACGGAAACTTGTGCCTCCCCTTCATAATTGGTAAGTAAAAATAAACAAACAAAAATATTCTACTGAAGGTGCACTGGGAAAATCAGCACACAAGTGTAGTATATGTAAGTGTAGTATGTGTAGTATATGTAAAATCAAAGAAGTAATTTATATAATGAAGCAGCGAAGCCATCCAAACTTGTTCAAATTCAAGCTTTATCCTTAGTAGTGCAAGTCTGAATAAGTTTTTTAACCTCTCTGAAGCTCATTTCCCTACCAGTAAAGTGGAGTTAGGATAACAATATATCATAAGGTTGTTTTACAGATTGAATAAGGGGACACTTGAAGTCATCTTAGACCAGTGCCTGGCACATGACGACCTGGTAGCTGTTAGCTAGCATCATCATTATCTGTGTCTTTGTTGCATTCTCTGTAAAATGGGGATATAATTTTATATGAAAGATTAATGGCTTACATGCAAGGAATGTTTAAACATTTAAAATTCTTTTCAAATGTGAAGGCAAAAGAACTCAGCTTCAGATATATAGAACTATTTGTCATTTCTTGCTGTGTACAGTATGCAGTTTATGCCTTCCCACATTGAGATGATTTTCATATGTGAAATGACCATCTTTCCTTCCTGTCTGTTGAAATTCTTGCCTTTCTTTAAGGCTTAAGCAAAGGAAACACCCAATGCACCCTAAAACCATACCTAATCTTACCCAACTAATAATCTCTCCTTTCTTTAGCCTTCCAAAGAGGCACATCTTGCATTTCGTATGGAATTTTTCCATTTGTGCCATATTCTTTCCTTTGGACTGTGGGTTACTTGACAATAGTAGCTGTAATTTATCTATCATTACATCTATAGCAATACCTACACATAGTATCAATAAATATCTGTTGAATTGAATTAAAACAAGGCACTCAATAATTATATTTGCAAATAAGAAAAATAAATTTGAAAAATGTCCATGTTTATAACCAGAAAAAATAAAATGCTATACAAATGGTCGTGTTTCTTAAGTGATAACCCAAATAGGTAATATTATCTTTAAAATGAGAAGAATTTCTCTCTGGAGAATATTTTAGGACTTTCATTCACAGGCCATTGAATTGCGTGGTATAAGTAATGACATTATTTCAAATTCCAAAGTCCAGCCACATGGCTCCTTTGGTTCAGTGCAATTCACAGCTAGCAAAAACTGCTTAGTGCTGGATTTCACACCTGGTCTCTTGGGACCGGATGGAGGTGCAGTAAATAGTACTGAGAAAGATCATATAGATGCCAGAGAACCATCTGTGCACAGTGGTATAAATGACAAACCAAAGCATTTCATCTGTCATCCCCAAAGTTAACCTCCTACCTAAGGGACTAAGACATAAACAAAAGCAGAGTTTCTTTCTGCTGGGCTGGCAGAAGCTTTGCTTTCCCATCTGACTAAAAGCAAATGCAAAGTGTGCAGGCAAATAAAGCCTGCCCCATTATCGAGTGCTTTATCTTGATGCAGCAGTGTTATTCTATAAGGCTGGCCTTTCAAGCTGTCTTTCTGAGATCCATCTGGGATTGTTTACATAAGGGCAAATCTTATTCGTTTACTTCTAGACATCACTACTTGTCCTCTACCTAGCTTAAATGCTGCTCTATAGATCCAGACACATAAAAAGAGACTGCTTAATGGGTTGAGGAATGACAAATACAATTTTAACTTTTAAAACTCCTCAAATGATAAACTACAGGTACTCTGAGAGATTGTATATCTCTATCTCTTTATTTTGCAGTTGTGGAAATAAGCTTCTATGCCACAATAACACCAAAAATTCAAAGCAATGAAAGCCCAAAAATGTGAAATATATAGCCTGGCTCTCCCACCTACAAGCTAGTGATTGACGGGTTTATACCTCTAGATCATGGTTGAGTTTTCTGTTAAACAAGCAGATTTTTTAAAGTTATTGAAGGTCATTCTAGCTCTAACTCTCTATGTCAAATCACCTATGATTCTTTCAAGATTATTTAGGCCAGGTTATTGAGAGAATTTATTTCCTTGGGGTTGTAAAATTGAAGTTCCCATTTTCTTGCTAGTTGTTGGCTAGGTGTCCCTTAAGAGCTCTCAGCTCTTAAGAAGACAAAATGGATTAATTCATGTAAATCAATTTGAATAACACCCAGCGCCTAATCAGCTCTTAGTAATTGATGATGCTCTTATGCCAACCACCTTGTTGGTCTCTGTGATAAGTTTTAATCATTTGTAAACTTTCTTTGAGTCTTATACAAATTACTTTCTTAAAAAGTAATGATTTTTATTCTTCCCTTCCAATTCTTAAAATCATACTAATTATTATCTTCAACAATATATAATCTGGTACTTTCATTATAATGTTGAATTTAAGCAGTTATCATAGAAACCTTGCCTTTTTACTGAATTTAATGATACCCCTTCTAATACTTATCCTTGAACATAATTATTGTGAATGTTTGATATATATATTTAATCAAGTTAAAAAAAGCTTTCTTTTATTTTTATTCATATTATCTAAAGAAAATCAGTCACCAGTTTTCCCTCTTTGCCCTCTGAAACTATTTTTATAAAATTTATTTCTTGTAATTTAAAAGAAAGTAATTTATAAAACTATCTGAACCTTGTATCTTTTTTTTCAAGGATGTATTGATTGTCTATTTCGATTACCAAAGAGATTTTAAATATTTTCTTGGTTTATTTCCTTTTTCAACTATTTCTTGAATCAGTATTTAAATTATTTTCTCTAGAAGTAATTTTAGAGATAAGGTTAAAATAGACCATATAGTTTCTGCCTGTTTCTCTTGGGACCCACACTCAGAAAGTCTTGAGTTGCTATGCAAAATAAAATAGCTGTCTCAGTCCAGTGTGGTGGCTCATGCCTGTAATCCTAGCACTCTGGGAGGCCAAGGCAGGAGGATCACTTGAGGTCAGGAATTTGAGACCAGCCCGAGCAAGACTGAGGCCCCATCTCTACTAAAATATATAAAAATTAGCCAGGAGTGGTGGCACACACCTGTAGTCCCAGGTACTTGGGAGGCTGAGGCAGGAGGATCACTTGAGCCCAAAAGTTTGAGGTTGCAGAGAACTATTTTGATGCCACTCCACTCTAGCCTGGGCAACAAAGAGAGACTCTGTCTCAAACAAACAAACAAAAAAAACATGCAAATATTTTCTCCCATTCTGCAGGTTGGCTATTCGCTCTGTTGATTGTTTCTTTGGCTGTGCAGGAGCTCTTTAATTTAATGAAGTCCCTTTTATTTATTTTCGTTGTGGCTGTGATTGCCCTTGGGGTCTTCTTCATAAATTCTTTGCCTAGGCCGATATCTAGAAGAGTTTTTCCAGCATTTTCTTCTAGAATTCTTATGGTTCCATGTCTTAGACCTAAGTCTGTTATCCATCTTGAATTAATTTTTGTGAGTGGTGAGAGATATGGATCCTGTTTCAATCTTCCACATGTGGCTATCCAATTTTACCAGCACCATTTATTGAATAGGCAATCTTTTCCCCAGTGTATTTTGCTGTCTACTTTGTCATAGATCAGATGGCAACATGTGGATGATTTTATATCTGGGTTCTCTGTTCTTTTCCATTTGTCTATGTCTTTATTTCTGTGCTAGTACCACACTGTTTTGGTTACTGTAGCCTTGTAGTGTAGCTTAAAGTCTGGTAAAGTGATGCCTCTAGATTTGTTCTTTTTGCTTAAGGTTGCTTTGGCTATTCAGGTTCTTTTCTGCTTCCAAACGAGGCATAGAATTATTTTGTCTAGATCTGAAAAAAATGATGTCAGAATTTTAATGGGGATTGTATTGAATCTGTAAATTGTTTTGGCTAGGGCAGACATTTTAACAATGTTGATTTTGCTGATCCATGAGCATATGTTTTTCCATTTGTTTACGTCCTCTGCTATTTCCTTCCTGAGTGTTTCATAGTTCTCCCTGTAGAGATCTTTCATCTCCTTGGTTAAATATATTCCTAGGTATTTTATTTTCTTTGTTGTTATTGTGAAAGATATTGAGTCTTTGATTTGATTCACAGCTTGACTGTTGTTGGCCTATATGAATGCTACTGATTTGTGTACATTGATTTTGTAACCTGAGACTTTGCTGAATTTATTTAAAATTCCAGGAGTCTCTTGGCTGAATCTTTGGGGTTTTCTAGATATAAGATCCTTTTAGATCTTTGAGGAATCAGAGCTTCTGTTCATGTGTTTTGCCCACTTTTTAATGGGGTTGTTTGATTTTTTCTTGCTGATTAGTTTGAGTTCTTTGTACATGCTGGATATTAGCTATGAATGGACTTTTCAAAAGAAGTTAGACTAATGGCCAATAAACATATGAAAAATGCTCAATATCACTAATCATCAGAGAAATTGCAAATCAGAAACACAATGAGATATCACCTAACTCCAGTGAAAATGGCTTTTATCAAAAAGTCCCCAAACATTAGATGCTGGTGTGGATGCAGAGAGAAAGGAACACTTACGCACTATTGGTGGGACTACAAACTAGTGCGACCTCTATGGAAAATAGTATGCAGATTCCTCAAAGATTTAAAAGTAGACCTACCATTTGATCCAGCAATCCCACTCCTGGGTATTTACTGAAAGGAGAAAAAGTCATTTTATCAAAAAGACACTTGCACTCAAATGTTGATTGCAGCACAATTCACAATTGCAAAGATGTGGAATCAACCCAAGGACCCATCAATTCATGAGTTGATTAATAAAATGTGATATATGTACAACATGGAGTACTACTCAGCCATAAAAAATGAATTAATATCTTTTGCAATAATCTATATGGAATTGGAGACCATCCTCCTAAGTGAAGTCTTGCAAGAATGGAAAAACAAGCACCACATGTACTCATTATTAAATTGGAACTAACTGATCAGCACTCATGTGTACAGATGGAAGTAAAACTCAACAGAAATCATGCAGGTGGGAGGAGGGAGGAGGGGATGGGTGAAATCATACCTAATGGGTAGAATGTATAGTATCTGGGTGATGGGCACCCTTAGAACTTTGACTCAAGCAGTACAAAAGCAATCCATGTAATCAAAACATTTGTACTCCCATAATATTTTGAAATTTTAAAAAATGGGCAAAAAAAAAAGCTACCTCAAAGCCATCATGAAGAGAAATCACATGAAGAGATCACATACAGACAGATGCCTAAGGAGCTCCAGGTGTTCCCGCACCCAGATGTTGAAGTCCTCCTATCTGTGGTAGGTCGAATTCCATGATGACCTCAAAGATTCTCACCCCTGGTATATATGCCCTATATATGCCCTCTGTAGCCCCACCACTACAACCA
Source organism: Indri indri (assembly GCA_004363605.1). Taxonomy (NCBI): domain Eukaryota; kingdom Metazoa; phylum Chordata; class Mammalia; order Primates; family Indriidae; genus Indri; species Indri indri. Next base: position 27,326 of record RJWJ010006078.1, read on the forward strand.
CCATTTGAATATGAGCATGACTATAAATATGATGACTTAACTCTCAGAATTAGTTTATTCTATATGACATTGGCTAAGGGATTTTGCAGATGTAATTGAGGCCTCAAATCAACTGATTTTGAGTTATCTTTTGAAAGGTAAATTATCCCGGCTGGGTTTGACCTAATCTGAAGTGTCCTTAAAAGGGACAGGACCCTTCCTGAGAGAAGCAATTGTGACAGTCTCTCCACTGCTAACTTGGAAGGAACAAACTCTCATGTTGTAGAGCGAACAATGTGGCAGGGTAAAGAGTGACCTCCAAGAGCTGAGAACAACCCCCAGCTGACAACCAGAAAGAAAGAAATTTTCTCAGCCCTATAATAGTAAGGCATTGAATTCTGAAATTGACTATTAAGCTAGGAAGAGCACTTTGAGACTCAGATAAAATCTCAGCTCTGGTCGACACCTTAATTTCAGCCAAGTGAAACTCTAAGCAGAGAACCCAATTTGTATCTCCATTTTTATTTATCTCATTTGTATTTTTATTTATCTTTTTTGGCTGATATTGTGCACTTTAAACTTCATGACTCCTGTCTTTATTCAATTCTAAAATATTTTCAGCTAATATCTCAATATCTCTTCAAATGTTTCATTGGCATTATCTCTGTTCTCTTCTGGAACTCTTATTAGACATATATAGAATCCTCTTAATATATCATTCATCACTATTGTTTACTTCTTTTTTAACCAGATCCATTTTGAATAAATTTATTACTACCATAATAAATAATAAATTATTGGAATATAAATAACATACTTATTTTAAAGTCTTTGTAAAACTTCTCTACAACATTAATTTCATGTAGAGTGAATTAGTGATCTAATCATTGATTTTCTTAGCTGTATTTCTTACCATTAAATAACTTCATGCAATTAGAATTAGGGATTCCAGATTTATTTTAAAGGAAAATGTTGGTTTATTTTTATATTTACTTTTTTACTTTCCCTTTATACTCACTTCTCATTGTCTAGCAGTTTCTACTTACATCCTCCAACCCATTGATCTAGAACCACATTTACAATAACATTTCCCAAGTCCAACACTGCAACAAAATAGGGACCCTGCAGATCTGGTTATTCAGGCAGGAGTAGTGTGATTCAGTTCTTTTCCCAAAGATATGTCTGTACTCCTTCCTTCACCTCTCTGTTCAGGACTCCATATAAACTGTGACCCCAGGCAGCAGTGGATAACTGTTCTAGTCAGCCTCCTCAGATAAGCAAGAATGTCACACTCTATTCCTGTGTCCAAGTAACAAGATTCCGAGCCCACAACTTGCGTGGAACACTCATTCTTTGTTACCCTATAGGAACAAAGCCTTCAGTTACTACTATTGGCTTTTCAACACAGACTAGGGCATTCATTATAGCTCTTTTACTACTAAACACCTTGTTTAACTCTCTGTCTCTCAACCACTGAGATATTCATGTTGTTATTACTCTGGCTATGCCTTGCTATCTTATTTGCTTTATCTTTATCTAGCCATCTAGCATATAAAATGTTATTGCTAAATGTTTGGTGCCAATGGGGTTTTTCAGTATGAACGTACCATATCTTTTGACCCAAAGACACAATGAATTTTTGTATAATCCATAAATTATTTAGAAGGAATTTTTATTATTTTTTTGTCTATTTGTACCTCTTAGTAACTTTGTTACCAAAGTTATCGGTAAAGATAGTGTTTATTTTACTCCATTTAGCATTTATCTTGACAATTATATTTGTCAGTCCTAGGATTTCTATTTGGTCCACTCACAAATTTATTTCTTAAATCTATTCTCTTTTTCAAATATTATTCTTAATTCCTGGATTATCTTCTATTTTTCTTTTTCAAAATTTAAACATACCTAAAGTTCCTAGCAAACGAGTCCATGTTATCTTGTACCTTGGGTATCAATTTTCCTATCTGTTATATTCACTAGCTGTTTCTCATAGCCACGTATGGTCTCCCATGTGGTGAAATTTGTGCCTATAATGTTATTTTTAGTGATTATTCTCTTCCACCCTGAAGGGTAGTTTTGTAATTATCTTTACTCAGCCCTACTGGGCTCACTGGTTCCATAACATTTTTTATAGTTTTAAATTTTTGCTTTTCTTATTGTTCTCAACATTGAATAGGTAGTGGAATTTCTACCCTATATCTCCATTCATCAAAAGCTGGATGCCCCCCAAAAAAACCCCAAAATAATTATTTTTATACCCAAAGACAGGGGCAAGTAACTATATCCTTAGCATGTTTGGCTAAGTTTTTCTAGGATGATGATGATGGTGATGAACATCATTTGAAGATTCCTGGTTTATTTATTTTTTCCTTGAACTTATTACCATTCCACATTATTTGAATTGTAATATAAATTTTATTTATTCTTTATTTTTATAGATAGAGGGGGCACAAGCACAATTTTGTTACATGGATATATTACGTAGTGGTGAAGTCTGGGCTTTCAGTGTATCCTTCACCCCAACAATGTACATTGTACCCACTAAGTAATTGCTCAGCCATCACCTCCCTCCCAAACTCCCATCCTTTTGGGTCTCTAATGTCTGTTATTCCATTATCTACATCCATGTGTACACATTATTTAGCCCCCACTTAAAAGTCAGAACACAGGGTATTTGCTTTCTGTTTCTGAGTTATTGCACTTATAATAATAGTCTCCAGTTCCATCCATGTTGCTACAAAAGACATGATTTCATTCCTTTTTATGGCTGAGCAGTATTCTATGGTGTGTGTATGTGTGTATATGTATGAATGTAGGTATCTGCATATGAACGTAGGTATCTTTTTAATATAATGATTTCTTTTCCTTTGGGTAGATAGCCAGTAGTGGATTGCTGGACAGAATGGCAGTTTTATTTTTAGAACTTTAAGAAAGCTCCGTACTGTTTTCCATAGAGGTTGTCCTAATTTACATTCCTACCAACAGTGTACAAGTGTTCCCTTTTCTCCACATTCTCATCAACATCCATTATTTTTTGACTTTTTAGTAATAGCCATTCTGACTGGTGTAAGATGGTATCTCACTGGAGTTTTAATTTGCATTTCTGTGATGATTAGTGATGTTGAGCATTTTTTCATATGCTTCTTGGCCATTTGTATGTCTTTCTTTGAAAAATGTTTGTTCATGTATTTTGCCCACTTTTTAATGTGGTTATTTGCATTTTTTGTTGAGTTATTTTCGTTCCCTGTAGATTTGGGATATTAGTCCCTTGTCAGATGCATAGTTTGCAAATATTTTCTCCCAAAACTAAAAAGCTTCTGTACAGCAAAAGAAATAATTAACAGAGTGAACAGATTCCTGGTTTATGAAGGAAGCTCAGTTCAAAAGTTACTAGCCAGCATGATCCTGGTCTTTTTGTGGACTTTAAAATGCTAATAGTCACGATGGCTTTGTTCTTGTGTTGTATGTGAAAGGAAGGCATTATTCCTACTCACTTTGGAGTTATGCGTTCATCTTTGATACCTGAAAATTTCTCTTTCTTGTTTGGCTCACAGTATCATTTTGAACAGAAGCACAACATTTTATTTTTACTGCCTATAAGCATGTGGAAGTTGAAAGGAGTTAAATAAGTAAAAGATAACATTTTAACATCTAAAACTGTCTGATAGTGAAACAGGTCTAGAAAATAAGTGAATTCTATGTTACAATATGTGATAAATCACAGGATAGAGGGCTATCTACCAGAGGTACTGAAGTAATTTCTTTTTGTCTAAGAAGTTTGATAAGGGTACTTAAATTCTTAAGTTTAATGATCTAAATAAATGTGTAAATGTTATATTAAGACATTTTATAAAGCTACATAATGTAACCTCAAAGCCTTAGCTCTCCCACCTAAAAGCTGTGTGACTTTGGGCAAGTCACTTTCCTTCTAAGGGTCACAGATTTGCCATCTGTAAAATGAGATATGGATCACATTATCCCTAAGCTTTAAAATTCTTGAGAGTCTATGACTATCACTTTCCTTCAGTTGGCTTTATATAAGAAAAAAATTTAACAGAAGTCTGACTCCTGAACTGCTGACTGAAACACTCTTAGGATTTTTCATGCCCGTAAAGTACATTAAAGTGCTGGGAGAAATGGCTTTCTCTGACCATGGGATTATATGTCACACTCATTTAGTGCTAATATAAATTCAGAAGCTCTATATAGATCCTCAGCTTGAAAATTTATATTGCTGTTAAATTGTTGATCAGAAAAGCAGACATTTTCCAATCCTAATGATCAGCTTAAATTGGCACGAATACATGAAACTGGTAGCTAAAGAACTTATTATTAGCAAACCATTTAATCACACCTCTTATCATAATGAATTCTAATTATCTGTTTTCTTCTCTTGTCCTCTTAAGTAGACTGAAAGATGCTTGAGTACAGTAGTTGCTATGTAGACATCAGTAGAACCTGATATAATAAAAATAATAGCTATGTGGCATGATGCTGAGTGCTGCTTACATGTATTATTTAAGATGCTATCTTAAATATTGTCAGGATTATCTAACCTTTTAAGAAAAGTACAGATATAATCCCAACTTTACACAAGAGAAAATTAAGGGAAATAGAGGCTGAATAATTTACTGAAGTACTTTAATTGGTAGAGGCAAGATTCTTATTTTGACTGACTCTAAAGCCTACAACACTATCACGTATGGTATATCGTGGTAAGTAGCATATATTTGCTTATATTTATTAGCCTATTAAGTGAACCATCATTACCAGGAGCCAGGTACTTTGATAGGTAATAGGAAAGCTACAGAGAGTAGAAGATAGTTTTTGCATATAGAGTTCAGAGTCTAGGAGAATAAATAAGATTGAACACAAAAGGCATTATTACAAGTCAGAGAGATTAAGGGCTTGAAGGAAAGCACTGAGTACTTCAGAGGCTCAAATGAAAGAGAGGTTGCAGCCTCATCATAAAAGACTTCACAGAGGAGATGATATTTGAGAAAAGTCATGAAAATAGATAATATTTTCATAAGAATATTTTGATTATAAGAAATATTATGGGGGCAAAGAATGAAGATGGCATAAGTCACAGTCAGGAAAAAGATACAAGTAATAATTCGGTTCAAGCGAAGGGTGTCTGCACAGAAGTGGATAATGAGACTTTAAAAAGATAGCTAAGGGCATCCAGTTCTCATTTTCTTCCCCCTCCTTCTACACAGAGCTTTACTGGTAACCATTACTGTTTGGGCAGGAATGTCAAACAATATATTAGCTGACATTCTAATTCTAATTGTACTATATCCAGGATTGAGATGTGATCCTTTGATGCCCAAGAATTGATTTCATGGTCATTGACAAAGAATATTGTCAGAAATTATATTGTTTTCTGAATTATTCCCTTTCTTGGAGATTTGACAAGGAAAAAAATCAGATTCTGCCCTCATCTATATATTGTATTTTTTCTTAGACCCAGAGAACTATAGCAGTAGAGAAAGCCTCAAGAAATCACAGACATTCAAGGTTGAAAGGTGCTTTTAATGTCTTCCAGTCAGTCCCTTTTCCCCACCTTCCTGGAGTTTTTTCTATGTCTAAACTAAATGGCTTCCTAGTCTCTTCTTATACTTCCCCAGAGGAAAAAAGTCTCTAAGACATCTTTAGGTCACATGTTCCTCCATTTTCAAGTATGGAAATGGTCTGATTGCCCTGACTTAGAGTCATGCATTAGCGCTTCTGCCAAGAAGTGTCAAGTGACACCAAGGATGTCAGGAAGGATGGATTGCAACCTTGTGATTTTGTGACAAATAGAGCATGTTATTTAGAATGGCAGAAGATGTGAAGAGTGAATGAGAACTTGAGGCCTAAATCTCAAGAAATTTTCTTCTCTTCATGATAATAGGGTGAAGTTATTCAATTTGCTAGTGCCTGCATTTTCCCTGTCCCCAAAATGAAAAGACTAGTTCCATATTATGAAAATCTTTGAGATACTTCCATAGCTTAAGGTAATAATAAAAACAAAAAGTGTATAGCAACAAAATATAATATATACACATAAAATTCTACCATTTTATGTGAATCACAGTCTATGTGTTTGGTCCTCACTCTTTGCTTACTTTCTATTACTTAACTAGAATATAAGTTAGATGAGGGTAGATCCATTCCTCCCAGCTTCCAGCATAAGCTCTGGCCCCCTCCAGAAAGGAAATTTAATAAATTGAATTTTTTGCATTTTATCTTGCCAGAATTGCCATTTAGAAAGTTTTTTATTAAATTTTTGGTCACTTTATTTGATTTTCCTTTTTTTATTATGTAACTCACAATGGTTGCATCATTACTTGGCTGTAAGAATTATGATTTAATTGTAGAATAAATGTCAGAAATTTTGTCTGCTTGCAAATAATTCATAAACAAAAGATTTTATCCCCAAGATTATTTAGAAATTCACTGGAAGCTGATGGGAAAACAATTATATTAGGACTGTACACACATGCAGGCAATTTATTATTTACAATTAAATAATGTCTCCTTGAAAATAGGTTGTACAACAAACCAGTGAAAGGCTATGTGTTAATCTGAAATACTATAAGCATAGCAAAGAAAATTGATTTGCAATGTTTAAGCCACATGCATTTTCTAGGACACCAAAGGATTTTGGCATTTAAAACCACCATTTTGCCCTTTTCACCTGCTTTTGAGATTATTCATACTTGCATGAAATAATTTTTAAGGTAAAAAAGAACACATGAATTCCCCTCCTTTGAGTACCCCAAAACATTTTCCTTAGTGAAACTATGCCACCAAATAGAAATAGAAATAGAAATAGAAATAGTCAAGCACTCAGACACTGAAGTCAGATCCCAGCAGATGCCCATTCTTTGCATAGCTACCCTGAACTTCTTTGACAGAATTAATCATGAGCAACCCAAGAAAATTTCTTAAGTAGAAAATTCCCACTAACGGTTTCTTTATTGAACTAAGTTAGAAGAGTGAGTTTGAAGTGTTTAAAGCTGCTTGTTTTGTGTTTTTAAGAAGGCTGTCCTTTTTTAAAATGCCTGCTTTTGGATTGACTCTATTTTCATGTTATTGGTAACAACAGAATTACTGCTTACATATAGAAAGCCACTTTCATCTTGAATTCTAAAGAACTGTATGACTATAAATGTAAGACACATTAACACAGGGAAGGTCATGAGCTCTGAGGCACCAACCCCCACCTCCTTCTGTTGGAGGTAATGGTTGGAAGTAGGCCAGATACACAGGAAGCTTCCATCTGTCTGGAGGTGAGCACTTCATTTAAGAAAGCCCATTTTAATCTGTATCTTGTCAGCATGTCCAAGGGGCCAGTAGCACACCAGTGTTGTGTTGAGGTAATAGGGAGTTAGCCTTCAAACAGCAGCTGTTTATTTTACAGGCCCAAAATATTTTGAAGTGTCTCCACTCTGCATATACTGCAGCATCCAATGACATCCAATGAGAGAAGCTTTACTAAATTACGGTGCTGGTGAAATGCCTGGATATTTTTGTATAAGTTGATTTGCAATTAAACAACAACACAACTCAGTATTGCTAACACATTATCTCTGGGTGGTAGGATCAAAGATGAATTTATTTTCCTCTTTGAGCTCTTTTGCATTTTAAAGTTCTCCAGCAAAAAAAAAAAAATAATAAGACAATTATTTGGGGGGACAGTAGGATATAGTGAGGTGGGGCACAAACAGTGGAGCCAGACTACTAGCTCCAGTCCTTGTTTAGGCATTTACCATCTGTGTGACCTTAGGCATGCTACTTACCCTCTGTGGGCAGGAGTGTCCTCATTCACAGAGCAGGGATGATGATAATAATTGTAAGTACCTTACCAGGTGCTGTGAGGATACATTAAGTTAAAATAAGTAAAGCAATTAAAATGACACTGGCATAAAGTACCCACTTTATAAATGATAATGATTATTTTCTTAAAAACACATTTTCACCAATGATGCTCTTTATCCATAGCATGACATGGTAACATATTTCGTCTCTATGATGCACTTTAGACCTGTATCGAAACGAACATCTCCAATATTGATAATAGATCAAATTATTTTTTAAATTCTCAATATTGATCCATTTCTAAGAAAATAACAATGTGAACACTAGACAGTACAGTAGAGGCTTGAAGGGAATTCAAGAGAATAGGGTAGCAAAGATGAAAGAACATTAAAACTGGGATGAAGACATCTCATTGTCAGTGTCAGTTCTGTTACTAATTATTCATGTAACCTCAGGCAAGTTATTTGTTTTCTCTGAGCCTTCCCAGCTTCTTAATCTGCACTATTGTCTATTCCAATTCCCTAATATCTATTTCCTCTGCTCCTTTAGCAGTAAGATCAAGAGAAAAGTACTAACCTGATGAGTAAACAGTAAACGGTAAAATATTCAAAATAGTATGTCCATGCAAAACATCTTAGAGTCTTGCACTCATACAGTGAGAGTGAGCTGATCCTCAAAACATTTCTGTGATGGAAATAATACCTCTCCCCTACCATAGAAGTTAAATAACTGACACTTTGGAAGTTTAAATTTAGACATCATACAACTCTCATCAAAGGCAGAGTGCAAAGGAGAGCAATTGAGCATGTGTTAAGTGGATATGGAAGTGTGTTGTTCTTCCTCAACCCCCCATGAGGGAATTTAAATGACTCATTGTCTTTGCCTAGTAGTATAGCACTATATATTTCCACTCTTCATCATTTCTCCTCTTTTCTAGGTAAAGGGAATGTTTAATAAGTCAATAAGAAAAGATATCTGTACCAAGTTAGTTATCTTTGATGATGAAATACACACTGATGAAAAGGGGACATTCAGAGATGATCTTGCCCTGTGTCTCATAAGAGGGGTAGATGGGTACATCAAAGATCAAGTTACGGAAGTCAAATATGGCAGGTGACATATGACCTTCTAAGCTTTGGAAAGATTGTAATAAGAAGAAATGACTTTTGCTTCAATTTACATAAACTCAAAATGACTTTGGTTTACTGTTATCATCTTCTAAAATATTTAATAGTACTTCTCAAAGGATCTATAGTGAAGCCAGTATTTAAAAAGATTCCCATGCATCAAAAATGAATACTTTAATATTCTTGTAAATTACAATATAAATGAATCCCCACAAAATAAAAGAGGAAAAAACAAAAACATAGCAAAAATCATTTATCGTATAGCATTTATGTTTCCAGACTCAAAGACCATGCTATAGAATACCAGAAATTCAAGAAGTCTTCAAATCTTCCTTCCCAAGCAAGTAATTTTACACACAGAGACCCCAAGAATCACAAATATAAAGGGATTTACCCAAGGTCTTATAACTCAACTTGACATATTGGGAACAAAACCTCAAATGTTTGCACTTCTACATAAGCGCCTTGGAAATTTTTGCTATATCCCCTATGTGGCCATCTTTGTTCTGTATGTTCTCATTCTTCCTTTTAGAGAGGTTGATGCAGAAAAATAGTCTCTTTTGAGTTTTCTCTTATAGAAATTATCTACTTTAAATAAAAATCATTCTCCTAGCTTATTGAGAAAATGTTCTTTTTTTCAAGTTGCCTATCTTAACCTTCATTATGGTAACTTATAAATATGGATTCACCTTCCTTTCTACTTTCAAATGACTTCTACAGTAGAAGGGAGAAGGACAAAAGGGAAGAAAGATCATTTTAATGCTTCAGAGTACAGCCATTTTTTATCTATTACCCCTTCAATTATTCACATAATACCTACATCCACAGTAATTCTATACATGGGAAAATAAAATTGCAAAGACATGACTGTACCTTCAGAAAAGAAGCACTATCTCTGAACTATGTTACTTCTATTCTCCACTTCCTCATTTGGTGTTTGTGTGTGTGTGTGTGTGTGTGTGTGTGTGTGTGTGTGTGTATTCAGATCTTAACTTTAATTTGGAAAATAGATGAGCAACAATCCTTTCATGCCATAAGACCAAGGGTATGTCATCTAATCACTGAAACTTCTATGGTCATTATCACCTGACAGTTCTAGTTGACAAAATGCAGAATGCCTATAATATTTATATTACTAAGACAAATAGATTGGATAAATCTATTTTTAATTACAGAGATTCTATTAACTCTTGATGACTCTGTAGCCTATTCATTACTGTAATATTCTTAAAAATTATAATAACCCAAAATAAAACTATACCCTCTCAATATAAAAATTATGCTGCTTGTCACCTGTTAACTTTATCCATTCAGGCTGCTATAACTGAATACCCTAAAGTGGTAGCTTATAAACAACATAAATTTATTTTTCACAGTGCTGGAGACTGGGAAGTCCAAGGTCAAAGTGCTGGCAGATTCAGAGTTAGGTAAAGGCTTGTTTCCTGCTTGGTCGGTGGCCATATTCTCACTGTGTCCTTATGTGTAGAATGGGTCAAGGGTGCTCTCTGGGGCTTCTTTTGTAAGGGCACTAATTCCATTCATGAGGGCTCCACTGTCATGACCTAATCACCTCCCACAAGCACTTTCAGATTCCATCTCATTGGGGATTAGGTTTCAACATATGAATTTGTGGGGGACACAAACATTCAGTCTATAGCTCTTGTTACCCCAGCATACTCTGAATCATGTATATATGTTAGAGAAGTCAATATTTGACCGTTTGGCTGACACTGGATCCTGAGTATGAAATCAGAATCCTCATAAGTTCCAGCAGACTACACTTATTTATGGTCTATGGTCACTAAATGCCATATGTCCAAGGCAAAACCTCTCACCTAAATTTGAAGCTTTAGAAATAAATGGCATAAATGTGTTGATTGTTCCCCTTTTCTGAACATTAGCCATCCTATTATTTTTAGTTGTAGCGTGTTTTTAGCTACAGTTCAATTCTCTATATTGCATCTTCAATTTACTTCAATTTAAACTATATTAACAATTTTCAAACTAACCAGGCAGAAATATACTGAACTATAGCCCCAGAAATGAAATCGATGTCACTAAATCTGCATGTAGTGATTATAGATGGAAAAATTCCATCGTTGCCATGATGATGCCACAATGCCTTTGATTTTTTTTCTTTATGGAATAACAAAATGTTTATTTAATAGAGATGTCTAATTGTCTTTCACTCTGGGTTTTGCTCACCAACATAGCAATATGCTTTTTGCTAAACATTGCAGTACTGAAGTTTCTCTGCCTCCAGCTGCCATTAACATATTTTGTATCCATGCTTTGTATAAATTCTGGAAAATGTTTGCAGTTAAGCTTCCCAACTATACATTTAATTTATATTTATTGAGATAGGAGAATGTAAAGTAAATGTGAATTGATTAACTTAAAATAGATGCATTGGTGTTTATTAACCTAACAGTAGGTAATTTGATGACCACTTTCTGAAGTTGTTAAACCATCATATCTAAACATCTTTTCTAGTTGAAGTTAAAGGTAAAGGTGAGCATTAACAGAATTAGATGATCCAGAGATTGGCCCTTTCCTGCAATTAAAGTTGTGAATATCCCAATTTACCCAAGCAATTCATGGTACTTTATGAACAGGTCCTTGGAACTTTTTTAGGCCTTCTAACAAATGTAGAACTTTCTTCTATGGCCAAACCAGTAGATGGTTATGCTCAGACAACTTCACGGTATGAGTCAAAATACACTTAGACACTTTATTCCAAGTCTAGGAAGCTCCAATGGTTAAAAAAAAATCTCCATTTAAGCCATATTTTGTTAATGTAACTATTACTATTAGTCCTAAATTGTGACATTCATGTGATAAACTTTTAAGCATTTAAGACAGCTCTCAATTTTCCCATAAAACTATTCTTTTGTTGACAAATCAATCCCCAGGTATACGGATAAAATTTATACGACTGCACACCCATCTAAGCTGGCTGCTTCTGTATGTCAGTTTCTTCCTTAAATTATGAATTTAGTGTTCATATATGGTAGAAGCAGGCTATAATTCCTTATCTTTGTACTACATCCCAGCCCTTCCAACACACATATTGTCCCCAAATTCCATTATCAATAGAGATTATGACCAATGTTTAAGTATTTTGATAAATACCCTATCAAACCATCAGTCTGGCTTTCATTAACTTAGGTTTCTTTTAGGTGCAAGAATTAGGCAATGCTTTTTGACATGGAAGACTTTTGATGGAACTAGTTACTAGCTATGAGGCTATGTGGCAATGCCATTTTGACATTTCAAGAAAGTGACCTTTCAAGATAAAATACAGAAAAAACAACCTGTATGAAATAATAGAAGCCTGGCTAAAAAATATATATATATATTGCTTACTGAAAGTCTATGGGACTTATAACTGAAAATTGCTGGGTATATTGCAATGAAGAATGATATACTATGTGGTGAACTCTTCTTAAAAGCCTTAGTTCATACAATTATTTCTTTCATTAATACTTTTCTCTGGGACGCTGAGGCAAGAGGATAGCTCAAGGTCAGGAGTTCAAGACCAGCCTGAGCAAGAGCGAGACCCCAGCTCTACTAAAAATAGAAAGAAATAAGTTGGACAACTAAAAACATATAGAAAAAATTAGCCGGGCATGGTGGCGCATGCCTATAGTCCCAGCTACTTGGGAGGCTGAGGCAGAAGGATTGCTTAAGCCCAGGTGTTTGAGGTTGCTGTGAGTTAGGCTGATGCAACAGCACTCTAGCCTGGGCAACATGGTCATGCCACAGCTGAATAGCAAGATTCAAGCTCCAGTCTAAGACTTTAAAGCCAGTGCACTTTTTATTATACTCAGCTCCCTTAATACTGAGACCTCCCTAGAAAGTAGAACAGACAACAAACTCTATCAGAAGCCAAGGAATTTTCTCACTGTATTTACCATATGAGTTATAGTATTAACTAACCCTGAAACCCAGGGCATAAGGACATATCATAAAGACTGGTCAAAGTCTATTCTAAATTACTAACTCAGAGAGGGTTTCAGGACTTAGTGGGACACCAGCAAGTTACCAAGGGTCTTTGTCTTTTACGGATCTATCATTTTATCCTTAAATTAGCACCTTTTCATGAATTCCCTATTTATGTGAATGATATTACTATCCTTCCCCTTCCATTCTAAATACCATAAATTGAGGAACCTGGATACGTGGCCTCCAAATGACAGTGGGCACACCTGAGTCACTCTCCTTCACATGCCTAGCTCAGCCTCGCAGTATTACCCAAGAAACACTCCCCACGTGATTTCACTGTCTCTGTTCTGGATGCTCCATTTCCAGGATACCCTACATAATTTACTAAATTAATCTACTTAGAATGTACTTCCAAACATGTCAACTACCTAACCAAAAGTGTCTGGATGCCGTATTACCTATAACATAGTTAATTGTTTGTCATTTAAAGAGCTCGACAATATGTCTGATTTCTATTTTTTTAGTCTCATTTCAAATTATCTTGCATTTATATCACATATCCAGCCAAACTTCCATATTTGATTTTCCAAACATGCACTAAATTTTCTCAGCTATAGACCATTACCTTAAGACTAAAATGATTTCCCTAACCGGGGTTATCCTAGTCAACTGCAGGTGATCATTGAAGACCCACATCAAGTGAATCTGCAGACCTGAAGGCTGTTCTTGTTTTGCAAGCACCATCATATTGAGATCTTAACTTTCTTTAAATTCCTCATAGAAATCACTTAAAATACTGTTATTATATTATGTATTTCACACATACACACACACATGCGCACTTGCCCTGCATATCCCTTCTAGATTCAATTACTTGTCTCTACATCTCTCACAGATACTCACTCATGGAGTTCTGATAACAAGTACCCCATAAGTGTTACTTGAAATAAATTAAAGCAACATAAAGCACCCTCCTTTATAAAAGGTTGAAAAAATGTCCCAGTGTTTGCATACCAATATGCTTAATAGTGAATACCACTATGCCTTTCTACAATAACAGAGCTGCCTGACTTCATTAATGCAAGGTCAGAAATATGGGCCAGCTTGGTGCAGTAAGTACTTTCACATCTTCCTCATTCTCAGCCCACCATACCCCAAGGAACAGATTTTTTTTTCAACCAAGTCACAGATGGCATAAGAGAGAAAAATGGAAGAACAGCTGGTAGTTCTACAAAGGTACCTTGGGCTCTCTAGAAGCTCAGTTCAAACTGTCCCCATAGCCGGCGCAAAGCAGTGAAAGAAGCAAAACTGCCTGACGATAAAGCACTTTATTTCATTTGAATTACCCTGAATTGCCTCTACCCTCTGTTTAGCTTTAACTTAGGTGACCTGGCAGGTACAACTGCAGTGTGCGGGCTCCCTTAATAACAGCAACAAACACATAGTCCCTGAAACTGCCAACAGCGATAGCCTCCAGGTGTCGCTGGCCAGCCTGAGCATAGGTAGTGAGAAAAAAATACAAAGACAGGGATGAAATATTGGAGAAGTCAGAAAAACAGGAAAGAGCAACTAAATGGTAGAATGGAGTGACACATGCTCATTCCTCTGCAAAACAGTCTTACTTGTAAAACTGGCAACAACTCCTTCAAAAATTTAGTAGGTATCCTGTTTGAATAGATTGTATAGTTTACATTTTGAGCAGAAGAAAGTAAAATAAGGAGAAGCTCAATATTCACCAGGAAAAAAAAAAAGAGATTTCTGCACCAGATTTTGGAATTGGATGAATAATTCTCTAATTATGTGTAATTCTAGGTTTAACATACAAACCTGCACTTTTTCTCTTCTTGAAAACCTCTCTGGAGCTTCATTCTTCAAAATGCAACCTCTAATTTGAAACCATCACCCAACCCTCCTAGGAAAAATGTATTTATTTATAAAATAAACATCAAGTGCTTACTATGTGCCAGGCGATACCATTAACAAGAGATACATAATCCCCAGACCTCATGGAGCTTGTATTTCAGTATAAGGAGCAGGGACCAGTGTGTAAGGTGAGGAGAGGAGAGGGATACAAAGAGAAACATAAATAAGGCAGATATTTGGGATAATGTTGAATGATATAAATAACATAAAATAAAGCAATGTGATAGAGAAGGACTGTCAGCTTCGGATTAATGCTATAATTGAGGTCATCAGGAAAGGGTTCCCTGAAAATGGGATATTTGAATTGTGACCTGAATGACAAAAATAAATAGGTATCAGAGAGAGAAAGGGGAGAGAGAAGAGGGACAAAACAATTGAGTAAAATATGAACCCAGAGCATTCTAAGCAAATGGTCCAGAATACTAGAGTATTTCTGGCCCAAAGTATACCAAGATACAGAATCCCTGAGATGGAAATCGGTTGGAAAAAGCTTGCTATACTTGACAAGTGCAAAGAAAGCCATTGTGGCTGGAGCATAGGGAACAGAGCAAAAAGTGCTAATATGGAAAGCTGGAATAGTGGCCAGTGGTCAGATATTGCAGGGTATTTTAGACCCTGGAAAGGACATTGAATTTGATTCTAAGTTCAGTAATAGACAAGATTACCTTTGAGGATTTTACACAGAGGAACGACATGAGCTAATTTGCATTTTAAAAAGATGACTCCAACTTCTGTGAGGAGAACGGACAGTGTAGAGCCAAGAGCAAAGGAGAGAAAGAAGAAAGTTAGGGAATAGTTCAGGTGAGAGCTGCTGATGGCTTGACTCAGAACGGGAGCAACACCAGCTTCACCATGCTTCCGCAGTGCTCTGAATGGAACTCTGCTACAGAATTACTACACTCTATCATATTCTAATTTTATGTGAATCTGTTACCTGTATTAGATAACAAACCATTTGATAATTGAGACTGCACCTTATTCATCTTCATAGCCCCCACCATTCAGGGTACGACACATAGCTGACCCTCAGCAAATGTTAGTGTCATGGATCACAGTACTATGTTTTTTCCCTGTAATTCTGAAAGATAGCATGAATGTAAAAGCCAAAAACCCATGATGCCAACCTTGGTCCACTACTTACAGCTAGTCAGCTGGACTAGATAATTTGATCACAACATGCCCCAAGCCTCAGTTTTTTCACCTGTAAAAGTGTATGCCACCATTTAAACTCATAGTGTTATTAATAGCAAACTAGCTAATGGATGAGAGAGGCTCTGTAAAATTACATTCCAAAGTTCAATTGAATGTAAAGCATTAACTATCAGTTCTGTTCTCCTCTTCTTAAATATTTGCCTTTTTTACAAGAGAGAATTTCCCCCCAAATTAGAATTCACTCAAAGTCTCTTTGGAAATCATAGGAGATCTAATTATGATGGGGATGCAGACAAATCACTTAATTCTCCTAATCACTTGATTCTAAATTCTGACACAACTACCTATAGTTAGCCCAGATCCAACAGGTTTGGGGCTCAATCCTACAAGACTGCTCCCACTTCAGATGTCAGCTACAATGGGGTTCTCAGGATACCTCACTTCTATGTGGCCACCTATAAATTTAGGGGTTCCCACGACCCCCCTTCAGTATTGATAATTTACTGGAATGACTCAGAAAACTATACTTACAATTATTGTTTTATTAGAAAGGATTCAATTCAGGAACAGCCAAATGGAAGAGATGAATCTTAACAAAACAGTGGGATAAAAATGGTTAGCTCTGCATTCCTTATCACCATCACAAAAGGAAAAGATTCTCAGTTAATAAAATTTCCCAAGATTAGGTAGAAAGAAATAGGAACAAAAATAAGCATTCGAGAGGTGGAGAAATAAAACGATTTAATGTAATAAATCTAATTAATTAATTAATTCTGACTTCCTTAAAGGTTTTATCATATCTTCGACTGCACATAATAGCAAATGATTTTTACCACAGACAATTCAAATGAATAGAATAAACACACTTTCTGACAGGAATACTTAAAACCTATGTAAGATAATTAAGGTAAACATCAGAAATACCTATACATATTCGTAAACAAAATATATAAATAATGATATGCTACTTACACCAATATAACTAGTCATCAAAACACAAAGCAAAGAATTCCAAATTGTACAAAAAAAAATTAAAAAGAAAGGTAAGAAAGAAGAAAAAAGAAAAAAAGGAAATTCGTTTTGGTTCCTATAAGTTAAAAACAACGAGAATTTTCTGTTCTTGTGTTTTCCTTACATTTTTGTTTTTGCAGGAATTGTAATGAGAGATTTTTCACTTTGGGATACAGGCAATTATGGTAAAGATTTTGCTCTCTGCCTTGGAACAAAGAATATGTTATATTTTTATCCAGGTCATTTCCTGTACATTCTCTCATGGCCTGTAACAGGTAATCAGAAAGTCACTGATAAATGCTTTATAGTTAACTTAACTGGCAAGAAACCACAAAGCACCGGTATGGCAAACTAAATTCCCAATTACTGCAAAATGTACCAAAGTCATTGTATTTTTCAGCCAGTAAAGGGAAGTCACATGTATAGCACCACCTTGTGAAAGAATAAGGAACTAGCTTGCCCAGGTTAGGAGCAAAGAGAGAGCCTTTCCAAACTCATTAAAGGAAATGGTTTAAAAAATTCATTTCCTTTTAATTGTCTATTTATCCTTCCACATGTATAGGCATACATATGGGCAACTCAATTTGGAAAATTTTTCTGTTCATTTTCAGTATTTTTCTCTCAGCACAACTAAAACTTTTGATATTAATCATTAGAGCCACATGAAATAAAAACTCTATTGTGCTTAAATAAATATGATTTTATATTCAGGAAAATTATTATATTAAATCCTTTTACACATTTCAGTATTCTATTCTTTTAACCTCTTTTCTTGTCCCTCTATAGATACCAGGACACTCAATTTTTAAAAATGAATGGAAAAAAATACAGGTCCCAGAATTCAATTCTAATAGTTTCTCATAGCAGGCATGAATCAGAGTAACATAAATTATGTGTATATCATCTAGTACTCCAATCAATATTTGTTCTACAAAATTAAAAATGGAAAATATATGGATGTTATGTTGCTTATTATTAAGTTAGTTTTCTGAATTTTAGGAATAAAACTCATCAAATGTTTTACTCATTAAATTGTGTAAACCGTCATTCTAGATGTTTCCTTTTTCTAATTATCTGCAATGTGTACAATTACCTAATCCAAGGTTTTCAGACTTTAGTGTGCATAAGAAACATTTAGAGTATTTCTTACTTGTGACCATCCCCTATTCCCAGGCTTTGATTCCAGAGAACTAAAGTGGGAACCCTACAGTCTGCATCAACCAGCCGACAGATCACTACAAAGTGGGTAATCCATAGCCACACTTTGAGGAATAATGGTCTGATGCCATATCCTTTCATTTTGCCATTTGAATCTGCTGGCCTCTTGTGGGATCCTTGATTTGTGCTTACTTACCCCCTCCTGCATTTAATCAGTTAATTTTTCTCTTGTACCATATTTTCCATGTAATAAATATCTTGGCCCTGGATCTATTGCTGTTCTATTATTTTGTTCAATTTTCTGAATCCCTTAGTATAATATAGATTTATTATCCAGTGTTTGACTTTGGATGAGGGAACAGTCTGTTAATGTCTAGAACAAAAGAGACAATAATAGTAAAACAATTAATGATATCTTGACAAGACTTTGAATTGCTGAGGGAGTTGTGTATCCTATTTACCACAATGTCTCCATGGCATAGCATAATACCTAGCTCATAATAGTCAATACATATTTGCTAAATAATGACTAATCGAATAAACAGACATTGAAAATAATACAGCTTGCCATTATTATGAAAGCAGTCAGTTACTGATATTAGTCAATTTCTACTTTCTCATTTTACAGATAGTTACATATTCCTGAGGAACACATCTAATACAAGCCAATTATAGAAACAGGACCCAAGTTAGAAGTGAAATGCTCCCTCTATTACTATAGGAGATAGTCTAGGTGTTTTCACACTAAATAACCTTATGGCTTTTTAGTTGTTGTTTTTAACTGGCATGCAATTCTATCCAGACTGCTTTTCCTAAAATACTTGGGATTTTTGAGGGCTGATATCTCTCCACTTTTGTTCTCTGACCTCCAAAATCTAATTATCTCCAACTTTAAAATCTGCTTGAGTAAAATCCTTAAGTAGAAAGAACAGGCACAGCTGTATTCTAAGCACTATTTACTACAATCGTTTTAACTTTTCTAATTAAAGTTTCTACAGTCGGGCATTCATAAGTATGTGCAGTAATTTTGTTTTCACTATACTCAAGGTAGATCATTAGTCCTCACAGTTGATGGAAGAATAAGCAAGAGGAAATATTTATATATACATTGTGTATATAATGTATACATTATAAATGTATGCAGATATATAGCATACATATATACATATAAATAATAGACAGGAAGCCATATGCCGTGGTAGAGAGAATTCTACACACTGGTTATTGGGCAACATGAATCTAAGCTTTGATTCTGCCACTAGCTTTTGCAACATTCCCTTCCTTGTCTGTGCTCTGTCCTCATCTTCCAAATCAGTGCTGTGAATTTGATGGTCTAGAGAGGTCTACCATTCCTTCCAGATCCAGTATCTTGGGAATTTTAAAGTCACAGAATAGTCAAATCGCTCACTTTCTAAATTATCAAATCTCTACTATTAAAAAAGCTAGAAAGTCTTTTGTACATAAGGAAAAACTCACCCATAATTCTACTTTCAGCCCATTTGTAGTGTGCATTGACAAGTTCCACCCTGGCAAAGGAAAGTGGAAACTAAGGCAGTTGCTTCTGTCATCACTTACAGTGGCTGAGCTATCCTTTTCATCTCTTAGACCCTTTGTTCTCAGCCTGAGTTTTGAGATCACTGAGGATTGTTTGTATGTTTCCAGTAGTGTCATCTCTTGATTTCATAGCAGTTACCACTCTCCTCTCCATTCCTAACAAAAAGACCAATTCTCCCACCTTCAAGAACCCAGCTTGGAATCTTTTACAAAAGCTTATTCTGTAATCCCAGAAATGAACTTCAAAAAGTTCATAAGATGATTAAAAATATTCAGCTGATGGAGAATCCTATCTCTGCTACTTACATTCTCTGACCATTTACCTTGACACTGAGCCTTTACAAATGAGGGTTATAACACCCACCTCACCAAACTGGTGTTGACATCAAAGAGGATGGTGTGCAAAGAATCTGTCCCAGAGCCTGGCCGTCACAAGTGGCTAAAAACTGTTAGTGCCCCAGAAGCCCTTTCCACTCCTCCCATTTCAAAGGGAGATGTGTGAGAGAAATTTCATTTTACACGATTTGAAGTCTGTAAAAATATGATGCTATTGTCATTAATTTGAGAAACAAAGTTCAGTGCTATACAAAGAACGCACAGAAAGCTGCCCAGGCAAACCCTATCACTGTCATTAAGGAAACAGTTGTAATTCCACCAAAAAAAGAGGAGGGAGGGGAGAGGGGAAAGAGAGAGAGAGAGGGAGAGGGAGAGAGAGAAAGACATGCAGCTGTATCTGAATTCTACCTGATTTCTGACTTTATATGTGAATAGATCACTTGCCCTCTGTGAATGTCGAGGACCCCATCTGTAAAGTGCTGAGATAGAGTTGAGCGACCTCTAAGTGTCCTTCCTTTTCAAAGATTGCAGCAGTATAGTCAGACCGAGGCTCTGCCATGCAGCCCTGCCCGGGCTGGCGCTCTGCCAGACTCCCTCCTCCCCCGGGAAGGGTTTCCCTCAGCCGCAGCAGCTCCAGGGAGGCTGCAGGCCAGCGGGGGCGGCTCTCCCGCGCAGCTCCTCGGAGACCATTAATAACGCAGTCTTTTGTCAGCAATAAATTCCCTCCAAAATTAATGAAACAGCCCTTTTAAATCCTCCTGTCACTGTCTCGTACAGCAGGAGCTGGGCTAGGCTTCCTGCTCTCTAAGTAAATATAAAAGCCATGTAAGTTGTCTGGAGGCGCTATCTAGCTTGCTGGGCTAGGATCTAATCTTCCTCAGCCGCCCACAGAAACAAGGAGACACACGAACACCCAGCACCAGTGTTTGATCTTTATTGCAGCTGGCACTCATTCTGTCATGCACACGAGAGCCCGCACACCTGGGCCGAAGTTTATGGGCATCCATCTTCCCTGTCATTTCCACTTTGCAGTTTTCAGCAATGTGACCTAGAGGATACCCATAAGGATACTAGAGATAAGGGGACTTTAGATATTATCTAGGCACACCTTCTTTCTTTACAGGTAAAGAAACCAAAGCCCAGAGGAAGAAACAGAGAGCCACAATTTGCAATCTAGTGTCCTGGTGTTCTAAATCGGTGCTTCTCATATTTTAATGTGCATTAGACTAAGCAGGTCTCCAGTGAGGCAGTGAGAGTTCATTTCTAAGAAGCTCCCAAATGCTGGTGCTGGTGCATGAGCCACGTTTTTAGCATCAAGTGTTAAGAAAACCATGGGCTCTATTGTGGTAGAGCCAGACTTATTTTTACTATGTTCCTAGCACCTAACACAACAGTGCAGTAGGTGTTTAATAAAAATTTGCTGAATAATTAATTGAAGTACATAAGAGGCAGCATTGCATTAAGGCTAGAAACACAGACTCCGGAGCCATACTACCTAGGTTCACATCCTGACAAGGGAGAGAAATGAGCTAATATAAATATAGCATTTAGGATAATATCTGGAAAGTGTTTGGTAATACAGATGTCTGACTTGCTTACGGTGACATAACTACTTAGAGGATCTGGACCACCATTTTAGTTCAGTATCATCAAGCAATACCTGACAGAAGAACATTCTATTTATTTAGCTATGAAGGATAGCATTTCCACCCTATAAACCTTTAGAGTCACAAAATGTAAATGTAAATCACATAAACAGACACTCTCTGATTGAAGGTAACAAATAATTCAATGTACACACGTAAGCCAACTAAAACCTCACACAGATATGACTTAGTAATGAAAAGGAGCCCCAGATATGAGTTCATATTCCAGGTCATTTGCACAGATGAACCAGTATTTCTCTCAAAATGACACGTGGCATATGAATGCAATGGAGAAATATCTAACTTAGAAGGTTGAGGTAGAGAATAAATGAGATAATGAGTGTAGGGTATATAACGCTGCTTTGCACGTAGGAAAAGCTCAAAAAATAATAGCTAGTAATGGTGGTAGTTGTAAAGCCATAAAAACATTACAAGAGGTAAGATTGAAAAAAAGCAACTATTTATCTGTTCCATAAAAAGGTGTACTGGCAGATTGTTCATGCTTTCTCCAGCTCTGATATGGTATAATACCATAGTTCATCTCCCAAACAGTAGAAAGGTGTGACTTGCAACTTGGGCTAGAGGCTGTTTCAAGCCAGAGGAAAACCTAATGGAGCTAAGGAGAGGGACCAGAATAGGGCCTGCCTAAGACCCAAAAGGTCTAGAGAGGAATGGTTAATTGTCATATGACCTTATGGACCCTTAATGATAATATATTAGAATTCTCTCATTTTAACACGGAGAAATTGAGACAGATTGTTTTCCCTCTAATAAGAATTTAAACATGAATGGATGAGTAATAGGAATCATCAGTACAACCTGAAGCCCATGCCCAACCTCAAATAGTAACTCCATCAGCTCATGCCCAAAAGTTCACAAAACTATAAGAGGGAAAACTTCTGGGATCATCTTTACCATGTAAAGAGCCCAGAAGTCATCAACAAGAAAAAACAGGACAAACTGAAACAATGACTTTTCTTGGACTTATCAGAGAACTGAAATCGAACACTACTTGATCTTAAGACTTCCTGTAAGGCTACAGAAATGAACCCATACAAAACAGTCAACTGATTTTGAAAAAGGCACAAATGCAATTCAATAGAGAAAAGATGGTCTTTTCAGCAAATAGTGCTGGAAAAATTGGATGTACACATGCAGAGAGAGACAGACAGATAGAACCTAGACACAGAGCTTGCAGATCACACAAAAATTAACATAGATCAGAGGCCAAAATATAGAATACAACACTATGCATTTTCTAATTGGAGAAATTTAGGTAACCTTGAGTTTGAGCATGAGTTTTTAGATACAGCATCAAATAAATGTGTGATTGATCCAAGAAAGACAAACTTAACAATTTAAATTTTATTAAAATTAAAAGTTTTGCTTTATGAAAAATACTGTCAAGACTCAAAATATAAGACAAGCCTGGGAGAAAATATTTGCAAAACACATATCTGATAAAGGCCATGTATCCAAAACACGTAAACAATTCTTACAACTTATAAGACAACAAACAACTCAATTTAAAAAATGAGCAAAAGCTTTGTGCAGAGACCTCACCAAAGAAGATATACACACGTCAAATAAGAATATTGAAAGATGCACATATCATTTGTCCTTAGAAAAATGCAAATTAAAAGAGCAAAGAGATACCACTGCAATCCTATTAGAATACCCAATACCTAAAAAAAATAACAATACCAATTGTTGGTGAGGATGCAAAGCAACAGAAACTCTCATTTATTGCTGGTAGGAATGCGAAATGGTACATATGCTTTGGAAGACAGTTTGGCAGTTTCTTACAAAGCTAAATACAGTGTCACCATATCATTCAGTAATTGCACATTAATGTATTCATCCAAGTGATTTGAAAACGTGTGCCCACACAAAGATCTGTGCATGAATGTTTCTAGTAGCTTTATTCATAATAGCCGAAAACTGGAAGCAACCAAAATGTCCTTCAAAAGGTGAATGGATAAATAAGCTTTGGAATATTCATACAATGGAATACTATTCAGTGATAAAAAGAAATGACCTATTAAGCCTTACATACACACAGATGAATCTTAAAATCTATATTTCTAAGTGAAAGAAGCCAGTCTGAAAAGACTACATTCTGTATGATTCTAATTATATGTCATTTTGGAAAAGGTAAAACTATAGAGGATAAAAACAGATCAGTTATTGGCAAGGATTCAGGGGGCAGGTGGAGGGTTGAATAGGTGAAGAATGAAAGATTATTTTTTAAAGTGCTAAAACTATTCTGGGTGATACTATAATGAGGGTTGACAGGGGTTTGGGTGGGAGGGAGGATTGAGTAGGTAAAGTGCAAAAAATTTTTCAAGGTGGTGAAAATATCCTACATGATACTGTAATGGTGGTTACACAGCACTATGTATTTGTCAAAACCCGCAGAAATTTACAAAGAGTGAACCTTAATGTATGCAATTTAAAAACCCACAATTATGAGGTTGAAAAGTCCCAGAATAGAGTGCAAACTGTGATTAAAATCTAACCGTATAACAAATTTGTGAAATAACCTCACTGAAGGGACTGCAGAGAAAGGTACTGACTTAAGTAACTTTGGAAATAAATGGAATCTGTAAGGCTAAAGTCAGAAGGAACTGTAGATAAGCGCTATACTCTAAATCAAAAGTTATTTTCCACCTGGGTTAGGTTAACAACTCTGAAACTGCTGTACTTACATACTGCAATTGAACAATTAAATAAGTGGATGACAGATGGTGGGAGCTAGGTATCTCACTGTTGTCATGGGAAGTTACAGATAACCAAGACGAGGAGGCTAGAATGATCCATGCGATAATGGATTAAAGTGGAGACATCAGTATAAACTCATGTTTAACTTAATATGGACATAGATGGTTACAAATAGTAATATTTATAAATACGTGTAATATGCATAGGTTGGTAAACATGTATACATTTCTTTACTATGTCAGGTGAGAAAGCCAAAAATCAATGATATCCCATCTGCAATGAGCACAATTAGCACCTAGATCTTGGTTTCTAATACCATTTTTCAATAAGAGACACCAGGACTTCTTTGAGAAATGGTTGATTCTAGGACTAGGAAAGGAAAAATGCAACATGACCTTAGACCATCTGGTACTGCCAAAAAATAAGAAAGTGCTCAAAAAAAAAAAAAAAAGCCACGATAATGGGGATACATCAAATGGACACAGGAGCCAATTGAAAAAGCACCCAGTCATAAATGCTGCAACAATTTGAACAATAAAACAAATAAAGTCATATCAAATTATACTCCAAATATCTGTAACTTTACAGTAATATAAATAAGTGATTAAAAAACAATTAATGAGAGAGAATAGACAAATCTCTTGAGCATAAGAATTCCAAATAATTTATGTAGAAACTCTGCTTTGAAAGAGGTGAAATATAAGCCCCACTCCTTAAGTATGCAAGTATGGGCTGCATGTAGTAACTTCCTTCCAGAGAGTACTGTATGGAAACCAGGAGTAAATACATGGTGGAGAAACCTGGCAAACCCTACTTTGGCTAGGTAATCATGTTTAACATCAGTGGTGATAAGTCAGATTGACAGTGTATATCCTTGATTGAATATGATAAGAATGTCCCTTTACCTCTGTGGTCTTCCTCCACAAAACCCATAACTCCAGTCTAATCATAAGAAAAACATCTGACAAATACCAATTGAGAAACATTTTACAAAATAACTGACCGCTAATTGTCAAAGCCACAGAAACAAAAGAAAGTCTGAGATATTGTCTTAGCCAAGAGGAATCTAAGAAGTCATAACAACAACAATAACAAAAATGTAGTATGTTATCTGGATGGGATTCTGGAATAGAAAAAAGAAATTCGGTAAAAAGGAAGTAAATCTGTATAAATTGTAAGCTTTAGTTAATAATATCAATATTGGTTAATTGTGACAAATATATCATATCAATGTAAGATGTTAGTAAGAGAGATAAGTAGATATGAGATATGTGAGAATTCTCTGTACTATCTTCACAATATTTCTGCAAATTTAAAATTTTCCAAACTAAAATGTTTATGAGACATATCCTGAGGATCTCTCGAATATCTGTGAAAATGCATATGCTTCCTAGAAGGGGCATTCTTTTATCTATTATCCATCACTTGGTAAACAGAGAAGAGTGTGATCAAATTCTGGTTTGGAGTTTGCAGAAAAGAGAAGAAAGAGATCTGTGGCACTTGAATATAAATAGGTAAAAAGAAGTAGGGTGTTTACAAGTGATAGTGTACAGGTAATAAAATAATACTTTTTAATTTTATGTCCTTGTAATAGAAAAGGCAGACACTGTTAAATGCCAAGGTGTTCTGGGTTAGAGCAGAAAGAGCAGAATGATCCTTTCTGTATTATTTAGGTTAAATCATTTGCTAGCTTTGGTCTCAGTTTTCCAATAAATTAGTAAAGAAATTGAATTATTACTCCTACAGGGTCCTTCAGTTCTGGCCTTCTATGATGTCATGAGTATGGTTCTTTCATGGGCTAAATGGCAAATTAAGAAGCAGCAAAAAATTTTTGTTAAATTAATTCATTTTCACTTTTGTAAGTGTCAAATTCATAATCAAGGAAAATAGCCTATTGCATATTCTTGTCTGACACATTATCTACTTAAAAAATAAAGGAACCAAATGAAATTCAGTGCCATCTCATTCATCTTTTGGTAATGAAAAATTTGCCTTTTAAATAGAAAATTTGCATTTGACCAGAAAGGGAGAATACAAACTTGGCTTATTTTTTTGGCTTGGTTACACTTCACAGAAGCAGACTCTTAGGGTAATAATATCTATATATCCCAGATGCCAGCAAATTCTTTATGGCATAAAAGACCAGAAACATATGTCTATTTAGATAAAGTAGCTTAAAAAGTACAGTCTCTACTTCCTATACACATTGCCTCTTCAAGAAACCTCTCAGAGGTGACATCATCAAACTCATGTTACATTGACAAAATTCCATAAAGAGATATCGAATTTTAAAAATTGGCTATTTTTAGAAAAACATTAATGACATAAAAGTTACTGGTACAGGGATGATTTATTTAGTGGAGAAAACATAATCGAGGGAATACACAAACTAACAAAATACTTCAATAATAAGAATAAAGAATTGTTTCAACTCAATATATAGTTATTTTAGAGAAGTAGGATGTCTATTCAGAATTTAGTTTATAATAGGCAAAACCAGTAAAAATATTTTAAAAAGAAGCTCATTTGTAGCTATTTAATCTCACATTTTTGCTATGCTTTCCTGATAGTACTGACGTTTGAGGCTTGTACAGTAAGAGTCATTGTGATTGATGAGAGGAACACTTGGCACCTTGACTGCTACAACTATAGCATCAATCCAAACATCATATTTTGCAGTTGAGAAGCCTGAATCTAAGAAGCATGAAATAGCTAACCCAAAGTCATACAGCAAAGATATGCCAAGGCCAGGACAAAATCCAGTGCCATGAGATTCACACTTCAGTGCAGTTTTACCCATAGAAAAAGATACAGTAGTAGTCAGTGACTCATACTAGCTTGTGAGAGCCAATTTTTAAATATTCAGGAATTTTGTGAGCCAGGTATTAAATAAACCATTGGCAAGTTGAAATTGGCAATGGTGGGAGTATTTATCCCATGAAAATTAGCAAATACTACATCTATGGCTTTTCATTCTTTCCTTCCTTCCTTCTCTCCTCCCTCCCTCCCTCCTTCCTTCCTTTCTTCCTTCCTTCCTTCTTTCTTTCCTTCCTTCTTTTCTCTCTCTGTCTCTCTGTCTCTCTGTCTCTCTGTCTCTCTCTCTCTCTCTCTCTCTCTCTCTCTCTCTCTCTCTCTCTCTTTTTCAGGAAGTTGGTTTACCAGCACACCTGTGGTCCTCACCCTCAAGTTACAATTATATACAGTATTTGGTGACTTCATGTGAAAATAAGTTTTATATTAAAGATCAGAAATGTTGATATTTTTAGTTTGTAGTATTTCTGGAAAATGGTGTATTCTACTCATTTGGGAAAAGCTTAGAAATAGCATTCTATATTTTAAAGACTTAAACATGTGTAAAATTGGTGTAACTATGTCTTATAGATAATGTCAATCCAAAGTAAAAGTAATTGAGTATTTTAATTTAGTTGTGCTTCTCTTGTATTCATGTCCTTACCAAATTAGAAATAGGTATAGCCAGTTAGAAATGCAGGGCTATTTTTACGGTAGTCTTATAAGAATACAGTGATTAGTTAACTGAGCCAAAAATGCAATGGGCATAACCTGGAGAAGAACATGAATAGGACAGGAGGTGGTGAGAAGCCAAGGTAGAAGTAAAACAAAGGGAACAGATTCCCAAGGAAGCGTTCACCTGCTAACAGGAGTGAAAGGCTCACAGGCCAGCTGCTTTTAAGTCCTTCCTCATCAAGTTGATGCTGTGGCTTTGTGAAAAATGTTGACTCAATTCTTACTTGTGTGCCCTAACTTCATTATAGAAACTGTTGATAGTTGAATAAGTATTATCAAGGCTAAACCATACTGAGCTCCATCAGAACATTCTTTTTAAAGGTTTGGGTGATGAAAAACATGATGTATCCCATTTGATGAAGTATAATTTAAGACATGTATGATCCATTCAAATGAAGAAGACCAATTAGCAACTTGATGTGTAGGTTTACAGTAGGGTTTCTAATCTTAGCACTTTTGACAATTGGAATGGGATCATTCTTTGGTATGTGTGTCTGTGTCTGTGAATAGGGGCTTGAGAGGTCCTATGCCTTGAAGGATGCTTAGCCCATCCCTGGTCTCTACCCACTTGATGCCAATAGCACCCCCATCAAAAATGTTTCTCAATATTGTCAAATATCCCCTGGAGGAAAATTGCTCCAAGTTAACAATGCCCCAGTCTATAGTGTAGGAAGAAAGTAGGAACTGAAGAAATACATTTAGGAATCATGTTTTAGGTAATTGTTAAAGCTTGAATAATGATGCCTAACTAATGGTGCACATCTTCCAGAAAACATATTTAAAGTAGAAAAAAGTAAGGAGCCAAAGTCAATGGTTATGGTAGAACTCTTTCTGTTATAAATAACAGTTACCCAACTCAAACTAAAGAAATAAGAGAATTTATTCGACTTCTAGAAATCCTGAGTAACACCATTTAAGGAGCCAAAAAAATTTTCAAGCCCATGAAGGAGATGAAAGAACAGGCAACAGATGTAGAAAGAAGCCCAGAAAAAAAAAAAGGATGCAACGAAAGCCAAGAGATTCATTATCTTCTCTACTCATCCCTTTCTCTGAGCCCCCCAGTCTTTTAAAGCCCAGTTCAACTCTCTTTTCTTTTAAATCATTGCTAACTCTTCAGTCATTACTAGCATTCCTCTCTCTGATCTCTTTTCTTAGAGATAACAAATAAACTTGCAATTAAGTGTATGCTTTTCAATATTATTTTTTGCTGTTTTGTAAATTTTATTTTTCCTTTTTCCAACCAGATTTCAATTTCCTGGAGAATAAGGTCATGCTATTGTACCCTTCCAGAACCTTTTACTAGGCTCAATGTAATTAGAAAGTAAATAGATATTTTAATATTAACTATTGATTGGTTCCTTCTGTTGCCATTTTAGAAGAGGATCAGTTCAGCTGACTTGGTGAGTAACTGCCCTGTACCTTGCTTGGTTACTCGTCTATGTAGAAAGATAAAGATGCCACATGTGGTCAGACCAGTATCAGTCCCAAATCACTCTCTTACGGTGCTCCTGTTTCCACCGTTGAGCAACATGCTACTTATTGCCCACCTAAAAGGGAGGTAAATCTGACTTCTTTTCTCCTCAGAATTGAATTTCCCACTTAAATGTTCTAAGTCATGCAACATGCTTTTAATTGTCTTCCTTTAACCCACTTTGTGTTTCCAGCAAAAATGTGGTATGTTCCTCAGAAAGAATACTAAAGGGGGAAGAGGGAGACATTTCTCTAGTCTTACATTACCACTGACTTTTACTGTGAAATTTCATTAAAGTATTGCTTTTTCTGGTCCTCAGTTTCCCACTCTATAAAATGAAGTTTTTTGACAAATGATTCCTTCCCATCCCCAAAACACAGGATTTAGTGATTAAATCAAGTAAGTCATTCTACTTAATATTTGACTGCAGCCTCTGAGAAGTCAAATGCATTGCAGAGGATAACAATATATACATATATATTTTGATAATTAGAAAAAGCTGATTTAGTAAAAGCACCAAATGTGTACACAGCTTTATAATAAGTCATGTCTCGTGACATCTCCCTTTTTTGTTGCAAACAAATCTAGTTCATCTTGGCAATAAGATAGAGGTGGAGAGACCTATGAATACTACGGCAACTAATTTTGCTTCCAGCTACCTTGAGAGAATGCTGAGGTTAGCAAGACAGTGAGGTGGACAATAAATTGCTTTTTGGATAAATGGATATATTTTACCTTCTTTCACAAGACTGTCTAATAAGTGAGTCCCTTGAGCACAAGTTTGACTCTACGAAATGTTACTTAATCTTAGCATTTCATCACTTTAATTTAAATAATACTGCATACTTTACTTTTTCTACAGATAGCAAAGCTTTGTCATCATAATGCCCTGCTGAAAAATCAGTCCTTCCTATCAGATGGTTACCTATTAGATGTGTCTTTTACTGTAAATGAGGATACTTTGCACACATATTTATGCTTCCTTTCAAATGCTAAAATTATGGGAAAGGAAAAATGAATTTATGATGGTATCTTCATTTTGCTGGGTTCCTAGAAATTAAAGAGTGTGAACAATGGCCACTGAGTTTAATGTGCAAGTTATTTGTATTTTTAAGCTATGTATAAATAACTTAAATCCTCATATTTGCAAAATATAACCATCTATAAACTACTTTCATGCATTTCCAGCTATTGAACATGTAATAATAATCAAAAAAGAAAAAAGTTAATTGGAATTTTTCTACCCTAATATCATTTTGTTGTGCTTAGTATTTTCTTTCAGCTTTAGCTCATGTGCAGACATAATTTACAAAGTTGAAGTTACAGTACAGACATAATTTTACATTTGGCTTTCTTACATTGCATACTAGGAAATATTTCTCATTCTGCCTCATAGTCATTATAATGTGAAATGGCTGTTTAACATTCAATTTCTCATGCTCAAACTCAAGCCAAATGGTGCTTATTCACCATTTCTCGAAAACAGGCAATAATTTTTGGCCTCCGAACCTTTGCATGCGTGATTCCTGTGGCTTAGAATGTAGGCCCATCTTTGCATGTTTAAAATCTACACATTTTTAAAGTTTCAGTTCTATGAGTAAGACTTCAGTGAACATTTTCCTGATGGCCTGTTTCTCTGTCTTCTCTCAGACAGGAATCACTTTTCCTTTCTCTAAATTTTCAATGAGCTTTCATTTACTGTCTTCATTCTTAGATTTCCCCCTTGAATCAGTTGTGCATAAGATTCATCTCTTCTGCTTACCTACAAGATTATTGGGGAGAAATTCCCCAATAATCTGATTCTTCTTTGTGTCCTCTATAACAACTAGTCCATATTGGTGATGAATAAATGTTAATAGAATAAGTGATATGAATGCTGTATTCGTTTCCTATACCTGCCATATCAAATTACCACAAAATTTGTGGCTTAAAACACCATATTAATAGATGTATTACCTTACAGATCTATAGATTAGAAGACTAACCCAGGTCTCATTGGGTAACATCACAGTGTCAGCATGGTTGTATTTCTTTCAGGAGGCTCTAGGAGAAGTTTCACTTATTTGCCTGTGACTTGCTTCTATAAACACATCTTCTCATTCTGACTCAACTGGGAAAGGTGCTCTGATTTAAAGGTCTCATGTGATTAGATTGGGGCCCAATCCAATCTGGATAATCCAGAATAATATCCCCATCTCAAAGTGTTTAATCACATCTGTAAAGTTACATTTGCCATGTAAGGTACATGTTAACAGGTTCTTGGTAGTAAGATGTGGGACGTCATTATTCTGCCTCCCACAAAGGCTCACATGGAGCTGAAAAGTATCATAAAAATATTGGGAATATCCTTATGCAGATAAGGAAACTGATATTCAGAAAAGACAGAAGTCTTGATCAAAGTCCCAAATATTCTAAATAGAGAATTTAGATCTTGATTTGGTGTGCAGTAACCTTCCTATTTAATTACAATTGTTCCCCATTCCACAGATATTTATTAGAAGCAGGAAAGAATTTATTTCAGATGCATAAAGCTCAGAGAGGTAAAGATATTTGCTCAAAATCACCCAGAGGATGAGAATGCTTAAAATCTTCTCTTTTACCAGTTTTGAAGTATACGACACATTATTAACTATAGTCACCATGCTGTGGAATAAATCACTAAAACTTATTTCTCCTGCTTAACTGAAACTTTATATCCTTTGACCAATATCTCCCCTTTCCCTATCTACCCCTCAGCCACTGGTAACCAACACGTACTCTCTACTTCTATGAATTGGACTCTTTTAGATTCCACATATAAGTGAGATCATGTAATAAAATAGTAAGTAGGTGAGGTGATAGATATGTGAATTAACTTGATTTACTCTTTCTACAACATATACGCATATCAAAATATCACATTGTACCCCATAAATATATACAATTATTAGTTATAAATTAAAAATAAATAAATAAGAATCATAGAGATGAAAAGAGAAAGAACCAAGCTGAAGTTCTCCACATTTTTGAATTCTATTGCAGTGTTCTTCCTCTTCTACCATGCTAGTCATAACCCCCACATAAGTTTAATAAAGACAATTTTTTAAATCCAAATAATTTATAATAACAAAAACAAATTTCTTTAAAAAATGTCTCAATAATAAGAAAAGATTTGCTAATAAATCTAAGTTGTTTAGATTCACCTGGAGGTTGGGAGCAGGGAATTGGAACTGGCACCTCAGGAAAAAATTCTGCCCAGAACAGTCTGGATGATAAAGTCATTGTTTTTCAGGACCAAAACATATATCCTTCTCTGAGTGCTCTTGGGAGAAGTCAAAATATTAAAGATACCCTTACCTTAGAGCAAGCCACGCAAGCTAACTGTTTTAATGAATAAGGATTATATTTTTCATTGCTGCTCTACTGAGCAAAGGATAAGAAGACTTGTATGAATCCTATATTTTGGAGGAAGCATCTAAAGAAAAGAAATTCTGAAATCAGATTATTCTGTAAACGCCATCAGTTCTATAACCCATTGGAGCCATGTATGACTTTCGCATCTCTTCAGTTCATTCTTACAACATCTTGTGAGGAAGGGGGTTTTCTGATACCAATTGACAGGTGGAATAATGATCAGCCCAGATCATCTTAGAGGGACTTGTACAAGACTTCTCATAGATCCTCGTATCAAATTTCCACACTTTGTCCCATAGTGTAATATTGCTCTAGATAAATGTCTTCATATAGTTACTAATTAAGGTGTTTACAACATTTATCAAGTATCTATATAAAAGACAATGAATGTGTATAAATAATTTTTGACTAGTTTTTTCCCCTATCTTCTCTTTCCTAATTATGTCTTCTGTGAGATCTCATGAACAAGCTGCTCATCCTCCAAATAAAATATACCATCTTTCTCATGTTCTCATCCAATTTTCTAATTTTCCTTTTCTGGGGACTGTAAAATCTGCTGGGCACAACCACTTCCAGTGAGTGCTGCTGTTTCTCCCAGGCATGAACCGTTTTCAGGAGGTGCTGTAGCTCTTTCAAGGCACTACCACTTTTGCCAGGTCACATCTGCTTCTTCTGGATACTCTCATGTCCACTGCATAGAGTAGCTGTTTCCACTAGATTCTGCTGTATTGCTGTGTCCACCAACCCCATTAATCCCTATAGGCCAATATCCTTGAATGTTATTGTTAAGGTCCTAGAGATTTCACTGCTGGGTAATATTCTATAATTATTCCCCTTACCATTTTTGTATTTTATTTAGTTAGCAGGATGTTAAATTATCAAAGCAATAATACCCTGTACCTTAACTGCTCTATAGAAACTTTAGTAAAAATAACTACCTTAAATTTTACTTATTTGCTTCCTTTCTATGAACCAGGCATGAGTTTATGAGAGAACTTTTAGCTCTAACAATTAAAACTTTGTTCTTGGTCAAATAGTCCTGAGCCATTCATTCTCTCTTCCCCTACACAATTTCTCCGTGACTCCTCGGGCTTCAAGGCATATTTCTGAAAGCCTTGCCTCTTCATGGCTTAGATATGAATTGATCTAAAATATGGCATGACATTGAACAATTAATAGAATGCAAAAAAAGAGAATTCATTTGGCCTTGACTTGCTAGGCCAGTTCTCTTTAAAGTGACTCAAATTTAATGCCTTAGGATTACATTTCCTTCCCTCTACAGATTCAATTTCACTATTTAGTTCTACAGTGAATAATATTAACATAATCCTAGCAATATAAACACATTTGGGTTTCATTTTTTTCAAGTTTGAAAACAAAGCATAGACGTCTCAAGCCTATAAGGAAATATTAAAATGTTAAAATGATAAGGAGGGAAGAAGATAGAGATAGGAGTAGTTTATATAAGAGCAAATATTACATCTTTTGTTTTTGAAACCAGTTGCTCCTGCTGAAAGTTTATGGATCAACAAATGGAGTTATTATTATTATTTCTTAAACTTATGGGTTGTGGAGTGGGGAATACCACGTATCCATTAGAAAAATGTAAATCAGAAATGGTAAAAGAGATCACCTCCTGCAGTGGGCCTACAATGAGGAGGTGGGGTGGAAGACTTTTACTTTTGATTTTGTGCTCTGCTTGCCACAGTATGACAATATTTTGGGGATGAACTCCTTATGTTTGCTTTAATAAATTTATTTTTAATTTTCATATGGAATTTGCCTATCCTAGGTAATATCCATGAACCACTGGTTAAGGAGCACCAGCCTATTAACAACACAGAGTGTCGATCCCCAGAATTTTCTCTCACTCTAGTCCTTTGAGGGGCAAGACAGACTAGCCACTTGCCACTAGTTGGGCACCTAAAAATCAGGAGCTAAATCCTTACTTCCATACCATCACCATCCTCTGCCTCCTTAAGCCACGTTGTTGGCCAGACCCCAAACCCAGGTCCAATAAAGGCTTCTTGTGATTTCTAAACATTAAAGTTTCTCAATTAATTATAAACATGTTTACATACAATGCAAGGCCAAATCCCATGCTCTCCACAAAAGAAAATTTTGAAACACGCGTAAGTAGAAACACAACACAAGCTTGATGAAGAAACATGGAAATACCACATAAGAAAAAAGAGTGCTGCCTTCAGCCATTTTCTAGTGACTGGCTTTCAGTCCTGCACTGTCTGATAACCTGCTTATGTCTTCTTCATTTAGGGGAATGATATGAACCAGACCAGCATTTTAGAGCAATCATTCTCATGTTAATAAAAAGTGTATCAAAGAAAACTTGTTTTCTTCCAAAAATCATAAGGCGGTAGCTATACAATTTTTGTATCGTAACATCTAGGAAGCCCTGAAAAAACATTTGTTGAAAGCAGAAACTATAAATATACCATAAAAAATGGTAAACTGAATCACCATAGAGATGAAAGGGTTGTGATTTTTTCCCTAAGATCACACAAAATGAGAGTGGAAAGAAAAGCTGTGAGTCCAGTTGCCCATCAGACCCTTACCATCCTCTTTTTAAGGCAGGAATATAAAAGCGTTATTTTTTTCTATATCCAAATTGCAATCCATATGAGATATCTATTAGGATACAGGACATTTTGTGGATCATAAATATTTGTTCATAAACCTTTATTTGAAGCCCGTAATTGTTATTTTTCCTTGCTGAAAGAATTTTCTAAATTATCTGGACCATCGAAAGCTTATAAAACAGCAAACCGTTCCTTTCCCCTGTTTCTTTCATTCTGTGAAATAATTCTTCCAGCAGTTAGAAAGCATTTGGGTATACTGCTGATTTGTAGCCTACAATGATTTTTTTTTTATATATAACCATAAACACTAAATTTTGGATGGCCCATCTCATGCATGATGCTGATTCTAAAATAGTAAGGGATTAAGTGAATTGCAAAACCGCAATTCACCAGAAGAGCCCGAGATTATATCTACCCATATGTGTTTAAACCATAGAGTCATCAGGAAAAAATTGCCACTGTAGCTCTAAGCCTGGAAGTGATCTCTGATCATCTTCGACATTTTTAAAAACAGAAGATTATTTGGCTTTATTTTAAATGTCACCCCTCAGCAGGTGAAGAATTTATTCATTTAGGAAAGTTCAGGAGGGAACAAACTGTGCTGATGCACACTGACAACAGAAAATTTAATAGAATTGACTACATTCTAATGAAATAGAATTTAAGTATTTGCTGAATCATATGGCAGCAATGATCAAAAGGAAAGCTCGTACTTTATCTTCAGAATCAGTGGCATGTGGCGGGAAGTTTCCTGGTCTAAGGGCTAGAATGTAGGATTTGAATCCTGAATTCATCAATTACCAGCTCCGAGGTTTGGGCAAGGTAACTATCTCCTAGGTCTCTGTTTCCATATGTGTAACAGGAAAGTCAGCGTTAGCTCTTGGGTGGCTTCAAAAGCCTTTGGTTCCTCAGAAAGCCATTAACGTCTCATCCTCAGTCTCCTCATCTATCCAGTAGGGCTAAAATTCCATGCCTTGATAAGTTATGAGAATGCAGTTGAGCATATATAAGAATCCACTTTGAAAACCATAAAAGGCTACCAACTTTAAGATACTTGTTTTATTAATGCATATATTTCATAATAATAATATATTCAG
>RJWJ010006079.1:0-64486 GCA_004363605.1 Indri indri
TTAGAACTCAAGTTATTTCTGCCCAAAGTCAGGATTGGGCTCATATTTGGGATGGGCTCAACTTCCAGGTGGGGATTCCAGCTAGCTGCAGCTTCTGGGAGAGGAGGAGTACAATGGGAGAGGACTAGTACAGTAGGAGGCAGTTCTTTCCTTTTTTTTTTTTTTTTTTGTTTTTGAGCCAGAGTCTCACTCTTGCTGGGGCTAGAGTGAGTGCCGTGGCATTAGCCTAGCTCACAGCAACCTCAAACGCCTGGGCTCAAGCGATCCTTCTGCCTCAGCCTCCCGAGTAGCTGGGACTACAGGCATGTGCCACCATGCCCGGCTAATTTTTTCTATGTATTTTTAGTTGTCCGATTAATTTCTTTCTATTTTTAGATAGAGACGGGGTCTCGCTCTTGCTCAGGCTGGTTTCGAACTCCTGAGCTCAAACAATCCACCTGCCTTGGCCTCCCAGAGTGCTAGGATTACAGGCGTGAGCCACCACACCGGCCAGTTCTTTGTTTTTTAAAACCTGTTAGGAAAGGATCTGAAATTGAGTCATACTGTAATGGAAACTTCTGAAAGAAGCATTTGCATTTTATTGGAGATTAAATTGAAAAGAAAGAAGCTCTAGTTAAGCTCTCTAAATGCCATCAGCAGGTGGGGAGGTTATTTTTTTTATTGAGGGGGGTGGGTAGGTGGCCTATAGTGGTGGCCTTCCTTGAAATTTTGAGGTCACACCCACTGCTTATGCCATGGTTGAAACTGTCAGCCTAATAACTTTGCTATTTCAACACTACCAGCAGATAGGGACTGCTTTGGGGGGATTTGGGAGTAGCGTTGGTTGCGGTGCCTTCCTGGAAACTTTGAAATCACATCATATGAAGTTAACCCCCTTTGCTTGTAATTGAATTTGTTAGCCTAATAATTTTCTCTATAGGACATTTATGACATTACTAGAAAAACCCCAGAAGCTCATTGTGATATCATTAAAAGGCAATTTGGAAGTTGCGAGCAAATTAATATGGAAGAATATGGTTACTCTGGGAAAAAACAAAATTTTGTTTTTATGGGAATGTCCTTGGTGATAATGAAGAAAAACACAGGAAACATGATATGCTGTGAAAGCAGATTCATTTCTAATGGAATATTTCTCAATAATTTCCATGAAACATGAATCACAGGTCTTGAAGGGGCCACAAAATGTCATAGTTTATTCTCACTTGGAGGCAGCACTATACCTATGGCATCCTAGACAAAAGATCTTTTTTTCCCCTAGGCCAGATGAAATTGTATAAAGAGCTAGTTGTTAGGAAAAAAGAATCTTAGCAATCAGTATGAATCCCTGCCTCTGCTTAAATTCAGGAATTAATAGAGGGCAGCCATGGGTCTCTCCCATTATTTTCATATCCTTGTCTGGGCTGAGGTGCTGGCAGGGCAGCCTTCCTTCCTGTCCACACATGCCATCTTTTTATCTGCTCCCCGTGAAGGACTCCAGCCAAAACAAATACCATACTTCCTTTAGGGCTCTAGGTCTGTCTTTTCCAGGAGCAGTCCATCCTGACCTTTCTCTGAATTCCGGAGGCACAGGTAGAGGTAGCACTGCACAGTCTGGTTGTGTGTATGAATACACACTCCTTTGAATCAGACTGCACATTCAGCTGTGGCAGGAGACAGTGTGTCCTCCACCCCACTCCCCAGCTACACAGCCTTATAATAATTACTGACTGGACTGTGAACTGGCTGTTATGACATCAAGCATGATGATTTTTCTTTTACATTTTACTCCTCTGGTGGGAGCTTGAAGATGTTTAGTTATGTGCTTTTAGTGGTCTCTAGAGTCTCTCTAGAAGAACTTGCAAATTTCAAATTGCATTGATAATTGAAGTTAATGAGTTTCCATTAGAGAAACAAGTTTAAATTCTAAAGAAATACTATAATGACCCTATATGAATACTGCAATTTTTTATTTGTTTTAAGGCTGTTATATAAAAATTATGAGCCTGAAGAAAATAAGTGAGCATTATGGTGACTAAAGAAAACCAGATTAAAGTAAAATGCTTAGGAAGCATCATTATTTTAATAAATAATGATATTTAAAGATATTTAGCTGCTAATTTTTTGTCCAACATATTTTAGGTGTCCTTTGCCATCGCGATTTGCTCTGTGAACTTGTGTGAAGTTGGTTGAGATCTCAAAATGACTAAATGACAACAGAAAGCAGGGTGCGGGCGGGACAGGGGGCCTCCAAGAGGGCTCTGCTCTGAGATGCTCTAGCTCTGAAGCTATTAGAATGGGAAACTTACTCCTCATTTACTTAAGCTGTAAGTCTTCTTCAGCTCTGTGTCTGATTCTCCCCCTGCCCCAGTGAGTGTGAGAAAACTGTATCAACGATGAACACCACGCTCTGCGCAGTGGCTCTGTGAATGGCATCATTGAGAGCTGTTTGCCTTTCTGGATTTCCTCATTTGTCTCTCATCCCCCTCCCTCCATGAGTGATTCAGCATCCAGAATGTCATAGGGACCTTCATGTTACTTTGTTTTCTTATGTGGTGCTTTAAGTGCATTTATTAGACTTGTTTGGCACATTAAAACACTGACCTGTCATTCTTTCTAAGAATTTTATGACAGGTCCTACGGTTGTCTCTTGCTTTGTTTATTGTGAAATGACATGAATGGTGTCATAGCTTGGTTTTGCAAGCTGAGGCAGACTATAATTTCAAAAGCAAAGCTTCTATATGGTCTGCTCCTTCAATACATACTCTGCATGTAAATGAGAAGTTCCTGTTTTATTAGCTTAAAACCAGGAAGAGGACCTGTTGCAAATGAAGTCTGTCTTCAAAGGTTGAAGTGAACCTTTGCCTTGGCTTAAATCTGCAAATGATTTTTTTTTTTTTTTTTTGCGAGGCAGAGTCTCACTCTGTTGCCCAGGCTAGAGTGCCATGGCGTCAGCCTAGCTCACAGCAACCTCAAACTCCTGGGCTTAGGTGATCCTTCTGCCTCAGCCTCCCGAGTACCTGGGATTACAGGCATGTGCCACCATGCCCGGCTAAATTTTTCTATATATTTTTAGTTGTCCAGCTAATTTCTTTCTATTTTTAGTAGAGACAGGGTCTCTTGCTCAGGTTGGTCTTGAACTCCTGAGCTCAAAGGATCCACCTGCCTCAGCCTCCCAGAGTGCTAGGATTACAGGCATGAGCCACCGCGCCCAGCTTGCAAATGATTTTTTGATCAAAAATATTTGGGTGGTTTGAAAGTAAAATTATTGTAGTATGAATGCATTAAATCCTTGTAAATCTTTGCAAACTTTCATTACATTGAATACAGAATCGATATTTGACTGTATTTAATTATTTGTAGAATGTCTGTATTATAAATGGAACTATTTCTTCCTATGACAGGATTAGGATTTTGGGAGCTTGTTTTTCTACACAAGAAACTGCCTTAAAAACCTGTTTTTTTGCATTTGGGGGGTTTGTGAGGGATTGGTAACAAGCTGAAGTATTACTGTGAACAGTTAGGTCTTACTTGGGAGAACAGATAGACCTCCTCTGGAAATATTTTAGGATTGAAAATATCAGGTCTTTTGCACAGGCTAGC
Organism: Indri indri; assembly: GCA_004363605.1. Classification (NCBI taxonomy): domain Eukaryota; kingdom Metazoa; phylum Chordata; class Mammalia; order Primates; family Indriidae; genus Indri; species Indri indri. Next base: position 3,580 of record RJWJ010006079.1, read on the forward strand.
CCTGGTATCGTGCCCATTTTTCTGATTGATCGAAAGCTGTATTTGGTAAGAGTTAGTTCACAGCTCTCCAGGGAGCCTCTAAGCTAAGAGAGTCTCAGTTTCTGGGAAAATCTGAATTCCTCCACCAACTTTCCAGTTCATCTTACAACTCTTAAATGTTAGCTTCAAGAAAAATCAGTCTTTTACCTGTGTGTGTGTGTGTGTGTGCGTGTGTGTGTACACAACATATTTACAAGTGTGTGCATACATTTGCTTTATGAGATTTCTTTCTTTTCCTCATGATTAGAGTTACATTTCCCCATGAAATATTGGAGAAAAATCACTTCTAGCTTGCTGAGTGTACTTGAGCTCTGAAATGTTTGGACGCTTTATTTTGTACATGATGATTTATGATAGTTTTTCCTCCAGACGTGGACCGATGCACAGCTGTTTGTTAGAAATGGGCATTCCATATGCTAACCTGAAAGGCCCCTTTACACACAAGACCTTGCTGCTGAATAACTGGAAGTTTACCAGCAGGTGGTCACCACAAAAGCTGGTAAATACTGATGGGCCCAGAGCAGAAAGTCCAGTTTATGGAAGGAATGGGAGGAAAGCCTACATATGTACAACTGTCATCTCTCTGGGATTGAGTGATGTCATAGACTGGGTTAGGGTACATCAGTACCAAAGTATGTTGCTTCCCCAGGAGGTTTTAAGTCCTTCTCAAGGGAGGTACCCAATGTGATCCTTTCTCCTTTTTCCCTTCCCAGTTATCTTGATGTTTATGTCTATTCTTATATTTACATAATTATGGAATTTTAGACCATTAGAAAAAAACTTCATCCAAAGTTATATAATCAGACTTTCTTTGGTCTTTTTCTTCAAATAGAGTTTTAGTGATTTGATTTGTTAAAAGATGTAGATTAATTGGTTTCAGTGTAAAGGCTTTGTAGTATGAATCCCTGATTGTTTGCTAGCTAATGCTTAACCTTTTAGCCTCAGTTTCCTCCCTTAAAATGGGGACAGTGATAGTAGTTATCTGATAGGGCTGTGAGATAATCCATCATGAGTGCCGTCGTTATCACCATCATTATCTAGTTATGTATACAGCTTTGCTGATTGTTTTTTTCCTAAAGAGATGGCATGATTAATTGTGGACAATGACTTGATTGCCCTACTGTGGAAATCAGTTGAAGTTTTAGTCTCCATTTCATTGCTTATTTATAATAGATGTGCTTTCATCAGGTTGCTGGTGATGACACCAGTTCAAACATTTTACATGAAGGTTTATGGGAATATGTGTACTGATCAGATACAGGACTGTAGCTAAAACTGGGTCCAGTGTTCATGCATTTAAAGTAAATTTTGTTGTAGTTGAGGCTTCAGGTGTTGCTTTTTTTTCTTTTGGATAATATCAGTTAACTCTCATACCATGCTCAGCAGCCATATTCAGATAGGTTATAACCTCTTATTGTACTCAATAAAGCAGTTCCATTATTATGACTCTCCTTTAGGCCTTGCCTTTTACATTTCCATTGAATTTCATACTGCTTTTAATCTTTAGTGCATCCTGCCCCTGGGCAATACTGAGGGCACGTTAGGCTTATTGGTAAGATCAGTATAGGTTTTGGAGTGAGATTGCCTGGTTTAGAAATCCCCTGCATGTTGTATATTGTAAAATTAGTTACTTCTCTATACCTCAGTTTCCTTATCTGCAGAATTGGAATAATAATATCTGTCTTGAAAGACTGCTGTATTAATGAGATACTGTGTAGAAAGCACTGAGAACAGTTTCTGAGTCATAGTAAGAGCCCAGTAAACAGGAACCATTATTAAGCTCCAGGTCTTCATTATGGGTTGGCATTGAACCCCCCTTCATTTTTGTTGCCCATCAGTTTAAAGCATTTCATAAAGCCTGTGTGAACTTGAGTTATTAGTTCCTTATTAGGATTTTTTAGATGTCTTCATGTTTTGGTCCTAACACTTCTAAATAATATGTTTAAACATATGGAGTGGAAATTTAGCTTCTGAACCCTTTTGTCTTTCTGGCTTGTAAAACAATTGAAATGTCATCTCTGAAGGTACCACTGGTTGGAGTTCTTTAAATGTCACAGATCTTTGCATGTCAGATAATTCAGAAGAGCAAATAGTGTTACCACAGTTGTCTGCCACATTTTATTTCACAGCTTGTAGTCTTTTAGTTCCTGCTTTATTCTTTCTGTATTTTTTACTCTTGTTCTTACACTTACCACCTGAAATAGAAAAGTTCCCATGTTAGAAATGTCTGTAAAGAAGACTGGATTGAGTTCTTCAAGGGTAAGGATCACATCTTAGTCATCTTTGTACCCAGTGCCTATCCCACACGTACTAGGCCTTTAGAATAAAGGAAAGTCATTTCCTAATATTAATGTTTTAGTCTATTTGGGCTGCTATGACAAAAATACCATAGACTAGGTGGCTTATAAACAGCAGAATTGATTTCTCACAGTTCTGGAGGCTGGGAAGTCTTAAGATCAAGGCACTGGCGTATTTGATGTCTGATGAGGGCCAGCTTTCTGGTTCATAGGTGGCAGTTTTTCACTGTGTCCTCACAGGGTGGAAAGGTCTTAGGGGTCTTCTTGGGCCTCTTATGTAAAGGCACTGATCTCATTCGTGAAGGCCCTGCCCTCATGTCCTAATCACCTCCCAAAGGTCCCCATTCTAATACTATCACTTTTGGGATTAGTTCAACATATGAATTTTGAGGGTGACACAAACATTCAGATCATAGCTATACTGCTAAAGATTCATGTAAAAATGATGGAAAAATTCTCAGAGTTAATTCGGAGAAGTTCTTCTTCTTCTTTTTTTTTTTTATTGTGCTTAGGTAGTTAATTTTGTATATCTCAGTTCCTCACATTAAGGTAATGAATGTAGGCATGAGTGCGTTTCCAAAAAAAAAAAAATAATAATAATAATTCTGAAGAATTCCAATACATGTATTAGTTTCCCTTGCCTGTAAAGAGCACGTGGGAATCCTTATTGTAGTCATTCTTTTAATAACTTTTTTCTTTTGTGGGAATAGGCTGGGAACACCTTAGAAAGTATTTTTTAGGCTATTTAATACTAAAAGATACATCAGGTTTTTGCCAGACCTTATTTTTTTTTCTATTAGCAAATATTTTAATTCAGATTATTCATTAATATTAATGTTTTCTTACAGTTAAAAATTATAGCATTTATCTGTCGTAATAAACTCTCAGTACACTCTGTGTCAGATGCATGAACAGAGCACATTTTAAATTGTGAGCTGGCTACCGAGTTAAATGAAGTTGGTGTAGTAGTTTTTCCTCTTTCTGCATCAACAGTGTGATTGAAAGAGCGCGGGTTAGGGGGGTGAGATAGGTGGCAGGGAGGGGCAGGAGGCCAGCTTGGGTGAGGGCAGTTGTGGTGGGATGTGGAAGCTGGGAACAGATACTAGAGATGTTTAGGGAGATAGGCATGACTTGGTGACCAGTGAGGCACACTGGAGAGAGAGTGAGGGGAGGAGTCTCACAGGGGCCTTGGAGGAATCGTATATTTCCCTCAGATAGATGGAATACGGTGTCTTAGAAAAATGTTTTCCTTTAACATAAATGAGAATACTAAACGTTTTTTACTCAGTCTCTCCTAATCGGACAAGATTAACAAAAAAGGGTAAAAAAAAAAAAAAGACAAACTTTATTTTTAAAGTGGGTATTTTTTCTGTTCCTCCCCTTCCCTCTCTGAAGAGAGTTTCAGTAACTCTCTGAAAACACACTACACACTATTTTGCACGCTATTTGTGAGGAAGACGGTTGTGTAAATGGGGAATATGTTTTAATGCTTCTTTCTTGGACCCATCAAAATATGGAAAAAACTGGCCTCAAGATTGCCCGCATTGCTGGGGCTTTCTTTTCTTTATGACTCCTGATTTGGGTTCTTTGAATATACCCCACGTTTCTTGTGCAGTTGGATATGACTATCCCCCACACACACACTTTTTTTGGGGGGGGAGTGCAATTTGGAGAGAAAAGGTTTTTTCCACCAAGTATTCAAGAAAACATTCCATAATTTAAATATCACACCTTTAGAGACACTATTCATTGCAATGTAGAGCCAGAGTTACCACCACTTTTTTGGTAGCTTTCTATCTATAGGAATTTCCATGTTTTCACTTATTTAAAAAGTTTCTAAGTATTAGCAGATTATAATTTATACTTCAGACTGACAAGAAGAGGAAGCCTAGTGTCAAGGGAAGAAAAGTCTTTGGAAAGAAATAAGAGAGGAAATTTTAAAAGATCAGAATATAAACATTTTTCTCAGTGTATCTTTGAGTGAAAATGTTATTCTCTGTTAGTGAACTGACCAGATGAATTTTGTTTCCCATTTCATTTTGTGGTTCTCATTAAAGTGAGTAAACACACTTACACATGCATTTATCTTATGTAAATGTCAAATTAAACTCTCCGCTTGTTATGTTCTTGAAGTACCAAGTCTTTGACAGTTGTTCAGATTTGAAATTTGATTGATTCAGTGTTTACGAACAGCTAGAACTTGTCTGCTATTGCAGAAGAACAATCTTCCCAGGTAATACAATCAGTTGTTTAAACTTAAATTATCTTTGAGTGTAAGCACGAAATAGTAAAAAAAAGTTTAACAAGGGCATGACACTGCAATCCCATAAGTTTAGTAATCAAGATCTGGGATTAATTTGCTTAATTGATTCTTAAAGATCAAGACAGTCCTTATTCTGTGGATCAAGCATTCACCTTTTGAGTGAGTGATATGGTTCTTGCATCATATGCCTGAGGAAAAGAACATGTCTAACAGCTGAGAATTTTAAAACTGGTTGTATTAATACAGTGGTTTGTAACCTTTGCGAATTAGTATTGCTCGAGGAACTTAAAAAAAAATGTTTAAAAGTTGATATCCAGGCAAATTGTAGGGAATTGTCTAAGCCCAGGGAAATTGTCAGACTGTAGGGGGTAGGGGCTGGACATTAGTGGTTTTGAAAGGCTTCCTAGGTAATTCTAATATGCAGTGGAGGTTGAGAATTTCTGGTTAACCAACCTGTGCTTTCCCAAGTACATTAGAATGCACATGCTGCATGCCTGTGGCTGTTTATCCAGGTTAGTCTTCTTTAGAAGAGTTTGGCAGTTTTGTAAAGTGTCTAAAGATCTTTTATCTTGTATTCATATATTAAGTAAAATCTGTTTGGTGGTTGTCTTTATTGAACCTGTTAAATTTGCTCTTTAGCTTTTGCTATAAACTTCTGCAAGTAATAAACAAGGATCACCAAACAGAAATATAAGTTTACTGTTTTCAGCAGAGTACAGATTTATTCTACACATATTTAGATGTAAACACAAGAGCTCACCTATTTTTAAACAAATAAAGTCCAAAGTTGATTGGAACAGGTAAGATTGTGCAGAATGAATGGAGTTAAAAAAATGAGATGAGAAAATAACCATCCTGCAAGTTGGTGTTTTTTCAGAAGTTAATAAGCTTTGAGCCCAGTTTTTACTTGCCTATGTGAAAGAGTTGGGCTGGGACTGTTCCTTCCCTCTTTGTCCCCTTCATAGATCTAGTTTAGTGCCTTGAGAGGTGTAGTTGCCCCTCAAACATTTTGGTGCTCGACTTTAGTCATCCCTATAACATGTGAATTCAGGGTATGACATCTGGTGTCAGATCCTGACAATTATCAATAGGTAGAACATTGGTTCTCAAAGTTTAGCATGGATCAGAATCACCTGGAGCGCTTGTTAAAACACAGTTGCTGGTTCCGTCCCCAGGGTTTCTGATTTAAAATGCGGGGTGGCTGGGGCCAAAGATTTTGTATTTCTGACAAGTTACCAGGGGCTTTTGATGTTCTTAGTTCAGCAGTTCTGAGAACAATTGAGGTAGGAGATTGTTGGGGTTGAGGACGCTTGTAAGAAAAGGGGATTTATAGAAGTTGTACCCTAAATGAATAAGAAGACTCCCAGGATTAAGTGTGGTCACAGAATGGACAAAATGAAAAATTCCATGTAAATGCAGAAAAATAAGAAAGAAAAATTGGCTTAACCATTCTTCACTCGTAAGCTCTGAGATAGAATTTTTCTTTCCTTATCGGAAATTTTTTTCTCTCTTCACTGTAGTTTTAATGAACTGTGGTTTGAACCAGGGACTCCATTTTCAAAGGATTTGTTTGTATAGTCTTTTGAGTTTACATGTCCAAATTCAGTAGCCATTTTATTGGAATTTTTTTCCTTCATGCCTTAGTTCCCACATAATGAGAATAAATATGATTGCCAAAGATATCATTAGGATATTTTAAAGTTCAATGAATAATACTGTGTAGTCTTTGGAGATTGCTGAGTTGGGAAATTTATACAAATGTGAAAAATATTCTAAACAGGTAATATCACACATTGTATTCAAGTAATAAGCAGGTACATCCCTTCCTCCCCAGTCAGCTGGGTCACAGTAAAAGAAAAAATTCAGTGCGGAAGATAAAAAGGTGGACTGATTTGGAAGTTGGCTTCACTTTGTAAGGTATTCTAAAGAAACAGGAAAGTTTTAAAACATAAAACTTGGGGAAAAGGAAGTGACTCAGAATTCAAAAGAAAGCTCCACACCAGCAGATGATCTGGAACTGAAGAACGTTGCCTACAGAAAAGAGGAGACAAGCTGTGCGAAGTAGTCGAGGTCAGTGAATGACCAACGTGGATAACAGGATTGGCTGTACTTATTTTTTTTCTCACATGGACAGTGGACTATTGTAGAAATTTAAAATCCTGTTTTAAAGATCTATTTCAAGGGTCAAGTTGTTGATTTCCAGACTGATTATTAGTAATTACAGTTATATCGCTGAGGATTTTTCTCATAGTCTAGGTGAGTTCTGCCACTGTTCTGTGGGTTTCATTGATCATTTTTCTGTTCCTCATCGCACCTGTCGTGCTAGTATCAGCAATTAACATTCCTCAGAAGGGACTAGAATGCCAGCCTCCATCTCAGATGTAATTCGAGAACAACAGGTGCATTCTACCTATTTCTTGGCTATAACCAGAATAGTCTGAAGGCAAGTAATTAACCATGGAACAGACTTTGAAGAAAATGAGATTCTTTAGAATTTGAGCCAAAGTGCTGAAAAATAGCTCTGGATAATAATGTATTCAGGAGACATAGGAAATGGCTCAACAGGAAGGGTTGAAATAGCCTTACCAATCTGGCCTCTTTAAATTTATTTCAAGCCTATTTCCCTTCCTTGATACAAATCTTACTAACTGTGTACCTTCCACGGACTCTTTGTTTTGTGCAGCTTGTTTTTTTTTTTTTTAATTGACTTAGGTTTACATCAAAGGTCCTTGGACTTGAATTCATACAGTAAAAATCAATTGATTATACTCTTAATTTTTCTTTTCCCTCTTAAATGAAGAAAAGTGACAAAACCTTCTGGCTCTGAGAAGAGGAAGAGAGTCCCCAAATAACAGGTTTAATTTCCTTTCCATTCAGTCTGGTTCCATTGATCAGGGCCTCCGTTTCATCACCTTAAAATAAGAGGATTGGGCCAGATAATTTCTAAAATTCTTTTTACTTCCCAGTTTCTCTCTTCTTACTTTAAGAGTTCTCTTCTTACTTGTAGAGTTCTCTGCCATTTACATGTCCCTGATTTTCATGAAAATACTTAAAGCTTTACTTCAGTAGGTTCAAGTGTGGGCAGATTTAAAGAGCAGGGATTTTCTGTTTGAAAGTGAGATGTTAAATTATCATTTGAGGCTCTTTAGATATTACATGAATTTCTCTAAAATTTTATTAGCATTTGTTAGTCTTGACCAGTAACAAAAGGAAAGATGATTATCTAGTGTGGTGTTTTTTTTTTTCTTGTTTTAATAATTGCCACTTAGAAAAAAGTATTATGTAAACCTTTTGTATGTCAGGTGCTTTATATCGCTGGTTGTCAACCCTGGCTGCATGTTTGAATCACCTGGGATTTTTAAAAAAACCCACCAATGCCTGGGTCCCACCTTCAGAGATTTAGATGCAATTGGTTCCTAGTATATTTTTAAAGATAATGTCATAAGTATTTAGTTTATATTGCACTTCAGAAAAACATTCGGCATATTTTATTTTTATGTCATCTAATATTTAGGGTTTTGAATTATTTGTAAAGATAAAATCCTAAATAACAGAAAAGTAGTACCTTTTTATCCTGGATGTACTGCCTCAGATGAAGGGCATGTGTCTTGACTACCCTCCCCCATGTGTCCACCCCTTTCTTACCCACCGAATAAGAGCTGAGAGTGCCTTGCCGATTGTCTCTCATATAGGGATATTACACATAGTTGTCCTTTTTGCATGTGTTTCTTAGGATTATTTGCTATCATTTTATCAAATCCTCTATGCCTATGACATTGATTTAAAAATGTGGCATTGTTTTATGTATCTCTACAAAAGAGAAAACACCATCAATTAAACTGACTTGATTGTAAGATACATTCCTTTTTCAGGAGATGTTAAAATGTGAAAAAAAGGTTACTTTGAATCAGTGAAATACACTAATTTTCACTAATTTCCGATTTCTTATCCGGATTTAATTAGGCCTTTAAAAATCACAAATTGACATGGATTTTTTTTCTAATTTTGTGTTTGTGTAATCATTTTGTGTGTGTGTGTGTGTGTGTGTGTGTGTGTATGTGTGTGTGAGATAGATAGAGAGAGAGAAATGGAATACCTTTCTAGTCTATCTACTTCTCAATTGTAGAAATATGACTAATTTGTTTAAACATCTTTGCTTCTAAGTCTGCCTTGGAGGACTTGTATACAAGTGATAATCTTGTGATGCTCTTGTTAGTTTAAATGTCTCTCACTATGCCAAAGTCTTATTTATTTTTTTGGTAAGTGTGCATAGGTATGCATATTCATGTGTGGTCATACACAGATACTCTGTGTGTGTGTGTGTGTGTGTGTGTGTGCGTGCGCGCGTGTTTGCCAATGTTACCACTTGTATCTGTTTTGTTTTGTCTAAACTTTTGGTAAAATCTACACTGTGGGGTAGACTTGGGTAGGTTTCAAGGCTTTATCCATTGTTCAATCTATGTGTTTACTATCGCAGCATTATCCTATTAAAAAAATATAACCAGTTTAGTAATGTTATGTTCTTATAACATTTATAGGGAAAATATTCAGCTTTCTTTATTTATCTCACCCCCTTCCCTTTTTTTCTTTCTTACAATGTTAACCCAGAGATAAATTACCTTTGGATTTTCCTCTAAATACTTCCCTTACATAATATCTAATGTAAATTTATTCCAGATGTATAAGAAGTATATGAGATTTGGTGGTTTTTATTTTTGAGATGCTTTTAAAGTTTTATCCTAGTTTATCAGGGTATTTTTCTGTCATGAAAATGTTACGTATTTATTTAAAGTCCGTGGTAGCTAATTAAACTTGAAATACAGTAAGTCCTCATGTTAAGTTGTCGATAGGTTCTTGGAAACTGCAACCTTGAGTGAAATGTATAACAGAATGAGGTTTTTTCCTCGTCCATGTTGTAGTGAAACCATGTTGAAGAAAGCAACTTTTTTTGAGGAACTTCTAACCTTGTTTTACTTAAATTTGCAATTTCCAAGAACCCTTCAATGATGTTACATGAAGTCTTACTGTATTTGTTTGTTTTTTAGTAAATTTAAAGGCAACAGAATCCTAATATTAATTTTTTTATTTTTTTATTTTATTTTTTTTTATTTCAGCATATTATGGGGGTACAGATGTTTAGGTTACGTATATTGCCCTTACCCCTTCCCCCCCCACCCCAAGTTAATTTTTTTATTATATCTTCTATTTCTCTGTGGTAAATAGAAGTGCTGGTGCTATTTACTTATGGATACTCAGTCCCTGTCTGGCGACAGGTTTGATAAAGTGGCCACTCAGTTTAGAGGTGTGTTGGGCTTCTTCCTTTCTACAAATGGTTGAAAATGAAAAGGAATACCTTTTGCGTCACTTACTCTCCAAGTACCTGTAATATTTTGATTTGTTTTGGCTCCCAGTTCCTCTTCACAAAAAAAAAAAAATTGGTTCTGCAGCTGCATGTGGCTCCCTGGCTCTGTGTGGTTTTCTTCCTTTTCTGGTTTGCTCCCAATGCCTCTGTTGCTGTAGACTCCTCTTAGAAGCTTCATCCTGCCTTTTGCATTTGGGTTTCTGTGTGCCTGGGGTACTTAACTCCTCCTCTCTTAAGCAGTAGCTCAGTGCCTGGCAGAACCCCTGGGACCAGCTGCCTGTGCTGTGTTTCTGCAGTTTCGTGTCGTGTTGCTTCTGTCTCTTCTCCAGCCAGTGCCTTTTTTCTCATTTACACACCATTCTCCATGTCCTCTGTGTCTTCACCTCCTGTTTCCTGTTTTCTCTCCTGTTTCTCCTACTCATAATCTCCATGGGAAGGGCGATTTTCTTTAGCAAACTTGGTATTTTTGGAGAGAAAGTTTTGACATTTGGGCTGTCCTTTAAGAAGCCCTTTCCCTGAGAGTAGAGAGGAAAGCCTCAATTTATAAGGTTTCTGAGAAAAATCACGTTTTTTCTTTTCACAGAATCCCTGGTTTAAATCTGCTGCAAACTACAAAACTCTTAGGTACCCTAGGTGCATAGAAGCCCTACTATTTTAGCACATTCACCTTAGTCATGTTGGTTTACATGAGCAGGATTGATTTTGGAACTTACTGAGCCAGCTGCGTAAAATATGGTATTGTCATTTATTCAGGTTATCTCTTTGTGCAGGGCAATTTGTTTGCCACTTGTCATGAACCCATCCTGTGAGGTATCATGATGGTATTTGTCATGCCTTCATTGTTTACTGTATTTACTGTACGTGTTTAGGAGAAAAAAGACCTGTAGTGACCACTTTTGTGTGTCAGCCCCTGAGTCAGGTTTTCCGTCCTGACTCACAAGTGTCCAGGCTGCTGAGATTGGTTGGTTCGGTGTGCAGAATTTCCTCTGTCGGACTCTGGAGCCAGAAAGCCACGACAAAGTTTGATTTGGCTTGCGGCAGCCTTTTCCGAATATGAATTTGGATACAGTACAGTAAGCCCTCTAAGAAAAGAAGGAGAAGAAGGGAATATCATAACTCTATAACTGGAAATATTTGGGGAACATTTAGAAATGGGGAAACTCTAAACCGTAGCATTCTGTGTCTTCCCTGAGCTCTTTCGCTGTGGTGCTCCGAGGCCAGCCTTTTTTTTGCAGGCTGAGCGCTCCCTGCACTTGGGAGAAACCACAGAGGCAGCCTCCGTCCTGCATGTGCTGCACGCCGCCTTGCTCCAGACTGTCTTGAATGTGACCTGGCAGCCAGTGCTGTTTCCTGCTGACGTGGCCTCCCACAACTGAGCAGAACAGAGCCGCCTCAGTGTGCTGAGGAAGGAGCGGGCTGAGGGCATGAATCACTAGCGGGATAAGGAACAAATTAAGAGGGGAAAGCGCCTAACTGTTCGGGTTTCCTTGTAGATATACTTAAAAGACACCTTTCTTATAGGAAGGAAGGAGGAGGAAGAAAAACAGGAGTGAAGAATGCCTTAAGAATCAAACAGTGATTTGTTTGGCCCTGGGAAGGGTTTCTTATCAGCAGGAGTTAACTTCTGGGGTAAGACCCGGTTTGCCTCAGACATCTGAGCGGGTGCTTTGGAAGGCCAGACGGGGCTGCATCCTGCAGCCTTCACAGCCACCCTCTTGTAGAGATTGGTGGGAGTATGAGCTCCCAGCTCTATCTTGCAGACCAAAGGGAGAAAAAAAAAAGAAACCCAAACCAAAAAACTGTAGTTTGGGTCTTGATGGAAAAAGCTCTCTCAGCTCGGTAGAACTGGAGAAAAGGACTTTTTGAGAAACTGCTCAGGAGCAAATCCTGTGGCATTATTTTCCCATCGGTGGTGTCTGCATCCCATTTGGTGCTCAGTATGCGCTTGCACGCTGCTAGTGCTATGAATTTGCTTATTTGAAGAAGTCCAAGCACAGCTCCTTGTTATCATCTTCCAATAGTTCCAAAAAAGGTCAAGATAATCATGGAATTTTAGAGTGAAATGGGACTTTAATTCTTAGGTGATTGAGACCTGCAGTGGTTTGGTCTACTTTGAAAAATTTTTGTAGAACCTTTTCTTCAATTAGTTCATTTGGAAGCCTACTATACAAAACACATGCAGGTGGAGCTGCCTGAGGGCAGAGAGGCCTGAGCCAATCTGCTCATCTTTCTTCTGGTGGCGGCCCTAGAAACTTTCCCCCTGACCACCTGGAACATCGTGCATACTTCTGTTGAGAAACCACTGATCATATCTACTTTCTTTATTTTATAGGTGAGGAAATTTTACCTTAGGTAGGGTCATATTGTTAGGTAATAAATACTACAATGACTTTCAATGCACCTTAGAGTAAAAGTTTTGTAACTTTTATTTGTCTCTTGCTTTTGAACCTTCATGATCTCTCAGTGGGCTGTGGTAACAGCCTCTGGCTGGTCCCCCTGCCTCTAGCACAGTGTGAGGACAAGTGGGGTGGTTGCAGTGCACAGTATGTGTTTGGAGGCCAGTGCTCTAGAAACCACGGAGCACAGCCCAGATTCTTTTGCTCGTCCAGGTGTGAAGAGGCTGGGGGGTGGCAGCAAGAGTGGAGAAGAAGGGAAACCTTTGAAAGGAAGAGCCATTAGCACTTTTAAGGTATGGTTAAGTTTTTAAGTTAAACTGGATAGAAAATTGCCAACTTAGTCAAAGACTGTCCTCAAATAACACAGCCAAGGCCATAGAGAGAAGGTGGAGACTGTCTAACATAGATATCTTTCTCAGTTTCGTTTCTCTTGATCCTTTAGGCTTCTTTAACCTACAATAAGGACCTCTCATTGAGGATTCTTCTCTTGAGATGGCGAAGCAGTTTGAGTCCCTGATTTTCTTTACTGTGGCAGTTTCCCTGTGTGACTGCTGGATGGCTTTTGGGCATATGGTGTTACCTTCAGTCCTGGTGTATCATTTATTTATGTAATTTGCTTGAGTTCATTTGCTGGATTGTTCAACCTAGATTATGGAACAAAACAGAGGCAGGTTCAGTTCTAGCACACAGATCTCATTCCTGGTTCAGTATTGGCTTTCTTGCATAGCCTCAAGTCTAGTAGGCACGTGGACTTGGGTTTACAAACAGATTCTGGAAATCATTTACATTTAGCCACGTTTTCCAGTGTTTCCCTTTTCCTGGAAGCCATTTTCTCCTCTTGCTCCCCACATTACCACCACATCTCAGTAAACAGAAGCCTGTGCCCATAGCAAACAATTTTCTTAGGAAAAGCAAGCAAAATAGGAATGGAATGGAGGGGATGGGATATTCAATATGTAATGAGTCTAGTTACATTTTCAAAGTAAAGTAAAAAGGAAGTTTTTGATTTCCTTTAAAGAGGCTTTGATTTTCATAGACCATGCATGGGTGGAATTAAAAAGTTATCCAAATCATTTATGTTTTGTTGCTATTGTTATACTCCAGGTTTATACTTTGTGTAAGGGACTAGAAGGGGAGAAACAGCTTTATCTGTTAATCCTGTTCCAGTGGGAGAGGTGCTGTATATGTAATTATATGCTCTTTCTCTCAACTCATACTGGAAAAAAAATTGCCCAGAGACTCTTTTTCAGAATGTTCTTGGTAAATCTATTCTTCCAATACAGCTGTGAGCAGGAAGCCATGGCAGTGGGGGGTGATCATTCTTTTGTGCGATGGTAATGAGATAATTTCTGCATTACAAATTTTCAGGAGGCTCTTTGTTTAAATGAAACTTCAGAGCCTTTGCAAAGCCACATTACCAAGTCTCTTTGCCTCATTAAAAAAAAAAGTTTTTATTAATTTCATATGGTGCGCTGTCATCAATTGCATAAACAAATACAATCGTTTTAAATAAAAGAATTTAGGCTGTCATTTGTTTGCAGTTTTGTCTTTTCTCCTTCTCTTCTCCAAATAAGGTTCAACCCAAGTCTGGCTCAGAGTTGCTGTTGTCCCCCCATTAGCCACCCCCTCCAAGTGGCTTCCCCGCAACTGCCAAGTGGCAGTTCATCCTGGTGTTGGATAAAGGCAAGAGAAAGTGTTCAGATTGAGTGCAGAACAGCCAGGCGAGGCGTTGCCTGAAGGCTGGTGGCGGCCTTCACGTGGGCTGGCAGGGAGTCTGCAGCCAGCCAGGGACTGGCACAGGAATTTCCGTTAGAGGAATTTCCATTAGGCTGCAAGAAGGAACCAGGTAGGCCTGAGGGTGTCAGGTTGCCAGCCAAGATCTTGAACGTTTTTTTGTTATGTGTCCTTAGCTAATTGAACCTGGAAAACCTAACTGTGAAAGGGATGTACTGAGAAAAGTGGCTAGTGTTGAGTTCTGAGGATTTTTTTTTTCAGTGCTCACTATCTAAAGGAACTAGTATTTATTTGGTTAAAAAGCAGCTAATTAATTTGTTTGATTTCGATGTGGAAATGGACCACATTAAATTCCAGGTCAAATCACTTTCCCTTGTAGAATGTTTGCTTAACTTTTTGAGGTGTGTTTTATCAGATTATGGACTATAAAATGTTTACTTGGCCTCAATATTCTAATCTACAAGGAGGCATGGCTATTGTTCTAATAATAATGCTTTTAGTGCAGACCTAATTTTGTCTACAGAAAGAAAAGTCACATTTACAAATGGATTGTAAAAAGTTGTAGGTAGAGTGTGTAACTTAATTACATAAGCAGCATCAAATATGGCACCATTCTTGAAAAATACCTTGCCATCTGGTCCCATTTATCTCAGATGAAATCTGTTTTTCTTTTTCTTTTTCTTTTTCTCTTTTTAACTCTGATTAAGCTGCCAGCTAATTTTACTATCCTTATTTTAAACACAGAGAAACAAAGGTTTAGTCAGAATAGCCAACTAACTTATCCAAAATAGTTAGTGGTAAAACCAGAATATGAACTCAAGATAGTTCCAAAGCTCCTGGTATTTTTTTTTTTAGCTTTTATTTTGAAATAATTATGAATTCTCAGGGAGTTGCAAAAAAATATGCATGAGGAGGTCCCATGTATCTTTCACTTAGTTTTGCCTAATGGTAACATCTTGCATAACCACATTTTAATATCAAAACTAGGAATTGCCATTAGTACAATCCAGAGCTCATTCAGATTTGTGTAATCACTACCATAATTAAAATGTGGAACCATTCTATCATGAAAAGATTCCTTGTGTTACCCCATTATAGCCACTCTCCTGTCCTCCTACCATCCCTAACTCCTAGCAACCACTAATCTGTTCTCCATCTATAATTTTGTTATTTCAAGAGTATCATCATAAATAGAATCTTATATAAGTTTTTGAGATTAGATGTTTTCTCAGTATAATTTGAGATCCATTTGTTGTGTGTATCAATAGTTTATTCCTTTATATTGCTGAGTAGTATTCTATCATATGGATGAATCATAGTTGGTTTAACCTGTTGAGGGACATTTGGTCATTCTTGTTTTGGCTATTAAAAATAAAACTGCAGGGAATATTTGTGTACAGGTTTTTGCGAGAAGGTGATTTTCATTTTTTGGAATACTGCTATGGACTGAATGTTTGTGTCTCCCCCAGAATTCATACATTGAAACTTAACCCACAAAGTGATGGTATTAAGAGGTGGGGCTTTTGGGATGTGATTAGGTCCTGGGGGCTCCACTCTCATGAATGGGATTAGTGCCCTTATAAAAGAGGCCTCAGGGGACTTATTTGCTCCTTGCATCGGATGAGGTTGCCATCTATGAGGAAGAGGCCCTCCCCAGACACTGAATTTGCTGGTGCCTTGATGTTAGACTTCTCAGCCTCTAGAACCAGGAGCATATAAATTTCTGTATTCTTGTTATAGCAGCCTGAACAGACTAAGACAATGTCTAAGAGTACAGTGCTCTGTCCCATTATGGTTGCATATTTAGTTTTATAAGAAACTACAAAAACTTTCCAGAGCAGCTATACCATTTCATATTCTTATCAGCCATGTATGTATGAGTGATCCAAATTCTCTTCATCCTTGTCAGCATTTGGTCTTACATTTATTTTTGTCATTGTGGTTTTAATTTACATTTCTTCAGTGGCTAGCGATGTTTAACAAGTTTTAATGTGCTTATTTGCCTTCTGTGTATCCTCTTTAGTTTTTTCTGCCTATTTTCTAATGTTTGATTTTTTTTTTTTTTTTACTGTTGAGTTTTCAGAGTTCATTATATATTCTAGATAGAAGGCCTTTTTTTTAGATATTTAGTTTGCAAATACTTTCTCCTAGGCTGTAGCTTGTCCTTCTGTACTCTTAACAAGTTTTTCTGTAGAGCAAAAGTTTTTCATTTTGATGAGATCCAGTTTATCAATTTTTCCTTCTGTGCTTTTGGTATGAAGTCTAAAAACCTTTATCTACTCCCTGGTCCCAAAGACTTTTCTCCTGTTTCATTTTTTTGTTCTACAAGTTTTATAGTTTTACATTTTACATTTAAGTTCATAATCAATTTTGAGTAAGTTTTTGAATAAGGTGTAAGGCTTAGGTTGAGAGCCTGTTCTCTTTCCCCTTCCCCTTCCTTCCTCCTCCTCCTCCTCCTCCTCCTCCTCCTCTCCTAACCCCCTCTCATCCAGCTGTCTCCTCCCCTGTCCAACTGCTTCAGCAACATTTGTTAGAAAGACTGTTTTCCTCCATTGCATTGCATTTCCGTCTTTGTTAAAAATCATTTGGGTCTATTTCCAGGTTGGTTGTTTCTCTTACATTGATCTATGTGTCTGTCGCTTTTCCCATACCACATTGTCTTGATTACTGTAGCTATATGGTAAGTCTTCACATTGGGTTCTGGTATTTTCTAAAGTGAACTTGCCAGAGATATTTAGGGTAAATAAAGAACTCAAAAGAGATATGCCAGCTGTCCTTAAATGAAGTGAGTTGTCATTAAGGAGTTTTGGTTCAGCTTCGACTTATTCTGAGAAAATCAGTAGGAAAACCCACAAAGTAAGTGTACAGAAAAATGAAGACAAGTCAAATAATAAATTAGTTTGTAAGTCTGAAGTTCTATACAGCTGTCACTGAGGTTCCCAGGGAGTTGAAGTTTAGGTTGATCATAAAGTCTAGATCTTTGAGTTTGTTTGGCCTGAAGTAATAGCTATTGATGATCAAAAAAGGAATTACATGAGCAGAAAGTTTAAAAAAAAGTTAGGTCTCAGATTTGTTTAAAAAAGTTAGCCACTTGTGTATTTGAAGAAATCTCACCTGTATTGAAGCCTTCTACATGTTATGTCTTCTTCAGATAGCACAGATATTACAACATTTTAGACTTGGAGAGGAGGTGGAGGTCAATTAGTTTAACTATCACATTTTACAGGTGGGAATCAGGGGCCCTTTGTAAATGGGGAGGTACATCTGCAGATTGTCCTGGGTGGCTGGGAGGGCAGGGGAAGTGGACAGGGGTTCACTGAAATGTGCCTCACTTGTGGAGAACCCTTGAGCCTTCTTGCCTGGCTGTAAGCCTACTTTTGCTCTTTTTCATCTGACGTGGTCCTGAAGCCAGGGCAGCAATGGGCATGACTACTACCCAATACACATTACACAAAGCTGTGCCTCCATTCAGCTCTCTTTAATAGGACCCTTTATCTATGCCTGTGTCCAGAATGAGACCGGAGTCTCCTGTACTCACTGAGCCTGGCCTATTGTGGATTTTGGCTTTCTAGTTACTGAGGAGGAGCTGCCTCTTATGCCCTCCAGGGACCGTCTTCTCATGTCCACTGGCCCCTCTCTGTGGCTTTGATCCTCTTTATCATCACCAGCCTGCTACTTAGACTGGTGCTGGCAGTGGTTTATGTTAACATCTTGCAGGATACAAACCCTAATGCTAAGAAGTCATATTTAATCTTACAGAAGAGCTGCTGAAAATCAAAGACATGAAAACTGCTTTCTGAATTTTACTAATATTGGCCAGCTCCTTTCAGAGTTGCCATGGAACACAGAAATGAAAAGGCCAACTATAAATCAGAATTGTCAGTCTGATGAGCTAGGGAGACATGATCCAGTAGTGGAACAAGATTAACAGAAAAAAAATATGTCTATATTTTAAAGTATACTTGTCTGTAAAGAACAGAATTAAAGTTATTTTTATAATGTTGGCTTTTGGTTATTTTTATCAGGTTTTAGAAATGTAAAGAAGCCACAATAGTAAATTATTACTCAATATTTATATTGGCTGTATCTATTATAAATCCAGAATAATGGAAAGAATTGGATTTTATTTGTTTTTTAACTCTTAATTCACTGTTAAAAGAATGATGTGTGTACTATATATTGAGATAAAATAAATTTAAAATTAAAAAAAATGAAACAAAGAAACTAAAGTTACCAAAATACGAGGGAGCCAGGAATAATTTTGACTTTTACTTTTAGAAAGGTTTAAAAATAAGTCCCATTCTTACTTGGTCAATGATTATTCTTAGTACAACATTTCTATAATTTCTTAGTTGTGTTCATTATTAACCGTTACGTAGAACTGGCATTAGAAACAGGATTGAATGCCATTGGAAGTGTTTTACTTTCTTGTCTGAATTTGAGGAGGCTTTTGGATATTGGTGAGGTGGAATGTGAACTGACTGATCGCTTTTCCAATCCTGTTATTTTCCAGTGTGGTTTGGAAAAAAATTTCTAAATATGAAGTCAAAAAAGCACAAGGAAGCCTTCTGGTTAATGAATTTAGTGAGTTTCAGATTTTCCTCTCATGGAGAGTGCTGGAAAATCACTTCAGAAAGGAGTGTTACGGGTCACTTGAAGAAACTGCTTTGCATGCATATGCAACTTAGAGCATTCTGCAGGCCACCATGGATTCTAGCCTAGCTTCTGATAAAATCAAAACCTATTGATTACTGCACCAAGAATTGGAAACAAAACCATTTTGTACCACTTACTTAAAAGTGGTACAAAATGGTGCTGAACATAGAAGTTCATTTGACACTTGCATGTATTTACTGAAGCCTTACAGGGTCTGAGGACTGTTGTGCTTTCTTTATGGCAGGGATCACCTGTAATGCAATTTTTATAATAACGGCTTTATTGAGGTATAATTCATATGCCATACCATTCACCTATTTAATGCATACAGTTCAGTGGTTTAGTGTATTATAGTTGTGCAACCATCACCACAATCAGTTTTGGAGCATTTTCATCACCTGAAAAAAACCCATATCCATTAGCAGTCACTCCTGATTTCTCCACATCTCCAGTCCTAGGCCACTATTAATCTACTTTCTATTATATCTCTATAGAGGTGCTTATTCTGGATGCTTCATATAAATATAATCATATAGTATGTCATCTTTTTGATTGTCTTCTGTCACTTAGCATAATTTTTGATGGTCATCCATTTTACAGCATGTATCAATAATTCATTCCTTTTTATTGTCAGATAATCTTCTGTCATATGGATATATCGTACTTTGTTAATCCATCAACTTGTGGACATTTGGGTTTGTTTCTACTTTTTGGCTATTGTTAATGTTGCTATGAGCATTTGAGTACAGGTTTTTGTGGAGACGTATGTTTTTATTTGTCTTGGGTATATACCCAGGAGTGGAATTGCTGGGCCACATGGTAACTATATTTAAGCTTTTGAGGAATTGCCAGCCTGGTTCCTGTCGCCGAACCATTCATTTTACATTGCCATCAGCAGTGTGTGAGCTTTTCCAATTTCTCCACATCCTCCCCAACACTTGGTATTACTTATTTTTTCTGGCCTGTAATACATTTTAGATATTTTTTTATTCCTTTGCATTGTTGGAATTTTTTTTCAGGGAATTGGTGTTTATGTACTTAAGAAAGCAGGGTGTGGGTAGCCATGGTATGACTGTGTGAGAATCAGCATGCCTGCTTGTCTCTTACTTTGACCCCAAATCATAGCACTGACCAAACCACCATGGTCCCACAAAAATAATTATTTTTAGAAGCTCAAATCTGATCTTTTTAACTTAATTTTGAAACATATCAGACACAAGAGTGCATAGAATGTATGTATAGTTAAAGGAAAATTATAAAGCAAACCCCCGTATGACCCACCTAGATCATAAAATAGAAATTTACAGTTCTAAATAACAGTTAATAATGAACATGACTGAAAAAGTATATTCATATTGTGAACACGAATAATCACGAACAAATGAAATAAATCACCTTTTGGGATAATCATTTTGCTTGTTTTTCTTTTGTAGTTTTACTGTATGTACATACACACCCCTAAGATATGTAGTTGAATTTACCTGTTTTTGAACTTTATATAAACGAAAAACCATATTATATGTATTCTTTAGTGACTTCTTTTGCTTAACATTAATTTCAAAGATATTTTGTGTAGCTCTTCTTTTTTTTTTTTTTTTTTTTTTTTTTTTTTTTTTTTTTTTTTTTTTTTTTTTTTTTTTTTTTTTTTTTTTTTTTTTTTTTTTTTTTTTTTTTTTTGCTACTATATAGTTTTCCAGTTTATCTCTGTATTCTGCTTGCTAAACCTTTCGGTTGGTCCCTGGTTTTGGTTATTATTAATATAAGTGGTGCTGTTGTGAATGTTCTTGTGCATGTCTCCAGGTCTTCAAGAGTTTCTTCACATAGTTAGCAGGAGTAGAATTACAGCTGTCCTAGATAATGTAAACTCTTTTTTCAAAGTGCTGTAATGCTTTCTTCCACAGCCTTACCAACCTTTGGTATTTTCAGATTTTAAACATTTTGCCAGTCTATTCATTGCTTCTGTAATGGTATCTCATTGTAGTTTAAATTTAATCTCTGTCGAGCATTTTATTACTTTTAAATTTTCACCCAGTGCATTTGCAGTTATATATTTTTTTATATTTCCTCAAAGAAAAGTAGACATTGGATTACCTGAAAATCACATCTGTGCTCTTGAAAATTCATTGAGATAGTACATTCATTAGGTTATTATAACTGAGAACTAGATCACTTAGATGAATACCGGCAGATTTTTTTAATCCAGTGTCTTCAATCTGACCACGTAATTTTTTGCATAATAAAATTTAAAATTTTTATGGAATTGCTTATTTAGGTTACTAACTTGATATGCTGTAAGCAGTAAGTCTGTGGTTTGCCGATATTGATTCTAAGCCCAATTTATTATATATTAATATAAATTGCCATTTGTTTATGGTGAATCAAGTAGCTATCCTTCAGAGGAATTTAAGACATCTAGTTTAAAAAATTCTAGGTATTAGGAAGTAATAGCTTTTTGTATATGCATGCATGTGTCAGTGTGTACATGTGGGCCGAAGTGCCGAAAGATGTGGCATTTTGATGTTTTTGGCTGTTGTTTTGTGCCAGGGGAAGAAGTTTACTGCTTTTAATAATAGGGAAAACTTAGTATTTTAAAAACTTAGCAGTAACCTAAAACCAAATCTTGCTTAACACATTAACGGTCATGAGAGTTGTATTTAATTCACTCTAGTTTTGACCCGTGGGCCATGTGAAGCATGTGTAAAATCTTGTTGGTGTTCTTACTGTTACAATTAATATTGACAATTTAATTATAAAAATGTGGATTAAATAAATAGAAGTTAATAAATTTCATTTTTCTGTTTTTGTTTACTTTTAAATTACACTAGAAGTTTTTATTCTATTTTTGTAATAAAACACTGTGGCTCCAAGGAAAAGTTTTTTTTGTGTGTGGCAGTCAATATGTTAATTTAATAAGGGAAAAAATAAGACTGTTACTTCAAGTGTGAGGAAATGGGATGAAAATTGAATCTTTTTTGTATGATATAAAACAGAATTCACAAATACTCAGTATATGACTCCTATGAGAGGAAGTGTCATAGGTAGTGTACTAAGAGCTTTTGCTAGTTTTTTTTCTTTTTTAACTTAAAAAAATAGCTACAAGTGATATTTCATCCTGTTGGGTGATTCATGTAGTGCTTTAGAGAGAAAAATTAAATTATTGCATTTATTTCCAATTCGTGAAAGTAGATAAATTTAAGTTTGTTATTTTAGGGGAGAATATTTTCTGTCTCATCACATGAGGTATTCTATTATGGTTTTCAGTTAGTAGAATTTGCTCACCTTATACTTGAGTATTATAGATTCCTCAAGATATCCCAGGAATATTTACATTCTAGCTGCAATAAGGAAAGCCTACCCAGAAGTGAATCTGTGTGTTATTAAATTTTTTTGTCAGGGAGAGGGGGTGGTTTGCAAGGCAAGGTGAAGCAAGCAGATTCTCTCGTTGACATTGAGAATCTAAATGGGTCTGTTAAATAGCTTTACATTTTTTGTTTTTGTAACTGAATATGTTTTACATCAAATTACAGCTTACTCCATGACTATAATTGTAATATCTTATAAACTTACACTAGATCGAATTTTCATACTGTATCATATAGAGTAGAAGTGAATCTTTGTTTTTTACTGCACTGAATTTTAGTTCTAGGGTCATATAAATTCTTACTTTGTTTTCTACAAGTGAGATCCCATTTTATAAATCTCATAAAGACATTCACATTATAGAACAATGTTTACAAGTAGTTATCAAAAAGAAACTGCCAGACATTATTTATTTATGTAACATCAAATTCACTGTCTTGAATTTTGCTATAATTTTCATGAATTACATTAGGTTCAGAAATCTAGGAATATTCCAACATACATGTGTGTGTGTGTGTGTGTGTGTGTGTGTGTGTGTGTGTGTGTTAGAAAATACCTTGTCTATCAGGAGAGATTTTTTTTTTTCATTTTGTTCTCTTAAGAAGTGCTGGTGTTTATTCTTTTGAGGATATTTCTGTTTCCTAGGTAGATGGGAGTTCAAGACTACTGGTGACTACAGAAGTGTAATCTTGTATGCATGAAGGGCCTAAAGTGCTCTGATTTATATTAATAAATGTATGGACAATTTAGGAAACTTCTTTCCCACATGAGAATAAGAGTAGTCTTCCCCAAATATGCTTTGGTAAAGAAAGTCAGCATTTCAAAGCCACCCATTTTGTTCTGAATTAAGAGGACTGTCATTTTACAGCTGAGGTTATCAATCTTTGGCTTTTCCCAAAATACATTGGACTGTTTTGATCACCACTATATATTTCTAGTTAATCAATATCTGCCACAGAGTAAGCCTTGTAAATTTTTGTTGAACGACTTAATAAAATGAATGAGTGATCATTAGCCCTTATAGGATTGTTTGAGAGCAGATAACGTAGGTAGAGTTGTTTGACCTCCTACCATTGAAACTGTCCTTGCTATTACAGTCAGAAGCAATTCACTTGAAGAATGCATGTGCTCTTGTCACCATCTGCTTGTTCCAGCCTCCCTGGGTTTTAGATCCATAAGTATCCTGTGTTCATTTTTCTCTTAAGAATAATTTTGAGTTTCTAAGGTAATGGCTAAAGAATTGGGACCTATAAAAACTCTTGGTAGTCTCAATGGTCATCTCTTGATACACCTAGTCAAATGGTTCAGAATTTTGTGAGTCTATTCATCTGTGTTCCTCTTCAGATCTCTGCCAGAGAAGATAATAAAAAAAGGTTGAAAGTGTTGGTGTCATTTGCTTTTCTATAAAAGAACCACATTTAGATAATGAAGGAGAAGAGTGTTCTTTGCCATTTTCATTGCCTCATTTAATCGTCCCAGTAGCACTGCAAGGTTGGAATAGGGGCTAGCGCATTTTATAGATGAAGAAAACAAGGCTCTCAAATACTACATTATTATACCCTAGAATATACACTCAAGGAGGGCTGATTTTGTGTTTGGTCCACAATTGTGTTTTCAGTATGAAGCTTACTGCCTAGCACATGGATATATGGATTGGCTTTTGCCTGAGATCACATACTAACTAATGGAAGCAACTGAGATTTGTATGTAGTTTTCAGTCATTCCACAGCCCATGAGCTCTTTTCACTGTAGTTCTTGCAAGTTTCTAAGAGATCATTTTGAGTTATATGTCTCTGAAAAACTGGCCACTTAAAACCAGTCTTTTACTCTGATTCCTGCTATTTTGATTTTTTTAAGTTTATTTTTAATTTTTTTTTTAGAGACAGGATCTCGCTCTGTCACCTAGGCTGGAGTGCAGTGGCATGATCTTAGTGCACTCTAGCCTCTAACTCCTGAGCTCAAGCAATTCGCCTGCCCTACCCTCCTGAATTGCTGGGATTGCAGGTGTGAGCTATGGTGCCCGGAATGATCCTACTATTTTGAAGTCGTGGGATCCAGAGAAGATGTTGGTATTTCCCTGCCATTCATTCTGTGGCACCTTTGCCCTAGGACCATGGAGTAGAACTGAGCACACCATGCCAGTGCTATGCTGCTGATGACTTGTGCCATCACGGGAGAACCAATTGTTAAGTTTTCAGGTATTTTGTGAGCTGATTGTTAAACACAGCCATTATTAAACATTAAAACATGCAAACTTACAGTTTAAATTATACTTATTAACAGAGGTAATAAATACTACTGTCTGGTTATATTACTACATGTTGCTATTATCTGTGCTCTTGAAGTTCTTAACATCTCTTGTATCTGTATGGTGGAAATACTGTGTACATGTATGTGGAAATACTGTTGCTGTGTACCTTTCCCCAACTCTGTGTTCAGTGAAGTCATATTGGTGGGTTGAAATTGGCCATGGTGGGAATATTTATACCAAGGAAATTGTTAAACATTACAATCCAGGACTCCCCCACCCCACCCCATACCCCTGTAGAGCTGGTTATTAAATATTTAACACTGCATGCCCAATGGGGTGCCTAGAAATGAGGACGAGATTGAATACTGCCATCTTTTGAGTCGTTTGTTTGGTTATCTCTATATGTAATTATAGTGAGGGAAAGAAATAGCTAGGAGATAGGGAGACAACAGTGAGGAAGAAAATTGAGGTACAGAAGCATGCTCTAGTATACAAGCAAATAGAACTCAGATAATGTGTGTGGTGAAACTGGTGATATATAAGATAGTAGGTATTTTAGGTTATTTTTAGAAAGTTTTCTTTTAAGTAGATACAGCTTTATAAACCAATGATTACCTAACACCTGCTTCTTAGCTAAAAGCCTTTTGTGATACTCATTTATTTTTTTATGTGTAAATGTTATTACATATAAACAGTTCTGGAATAATTTCATAAATTTTTAGAGTTCATGGAGTCAGGGATGCTTCTGAGATAAAAATTTGGATCCTGCGCTCATTTTTAATTAGCTGGTGGTAATTTGTATGTGTGTGTATGTATGTATAACTAATAACTTTCATAACTTAGGCCCACTTGTAGATACTTTTACATAGACCTGGCAGTTTTTTGGGTTTTTTTTGTTTTTGTGTTTTTATAGATGGGGGTCTCGCTTTGTCGCCCATGCTAGAGTGCAGTGTTGTGATCATAGCTCACCACAACCTCGAACATCTGGGCTCAGGCGATCCTCCTGCCTCAGCCTCCTGAGTAGCTAGGACTACTGGTGTAAGTCACCATGCATGGCTTCTTTTTTTAAATTTTTTGTAGAGATGGGGTCTTGCTATATTGCAAGGCTGGTCTTGACCTCCTGACCTCAAGCAATCCTCCTGCCTTGGCCTCCTAAAGTGTTGTAATTACAGGCATAAGCCACCATGCCCAGCCTGAGCCTCACAGTTTTAACAGCAAAGCTAGATTGCTCAAAATTTTTTCCCCTTCTACTGTACTGTAAAAGTTTTGCTTATGCCAGACAGTCATATTTTCTTGAGTGGCACCCCAAGTTGCATCAGTGATGTTTGAGGTTCTTCACCAGAAAGCCCATCTCAGTACTCAGTCATTTCTGTCCAAAGGATGTGCTTTGAACATTTGTAGAACACAGTATGCTAAGTTGATTCCACCAGGGGTGTACAACAGCTGGTTAGAGAAACAAATGAAGGGGTTACCTGAACAGGGATCTGGAATGTCCTGCAGCCTTCATGATCTTTGCAGAGAGTGAGGCTTGTCTGTAGAAGCCAACTGGTGTGTTTGGGAATGGAGAGACGGCAAAGTGTAGTTAGTAACTAAATATTAAAATAGATGCAGGAATTAAATGCTTTCTAGAGTGATGTTTTTTTAAGCAGGCCATTTTTGTTGGCTGCAGGAATTAGGTAATTTGTTAGAGAACAACACTGAAGAACAATGAAGATGAGTCAAATTTCCTGGCTACGTCAGTATCAAATTATTTAAAACCATTTCATGGCTAGGTCCAAGTGGTAAGAAAAACCTTTTATAGGAGCTGAATTTTAAAGAGTGGGCAGTATTGACTTGGTCTTACTGGAAAGCATACCTCCTCACACTGAATGCTGAAAGCCACACAGGTGTCAAATAGGTTCCTCTGGTCCATTCACTTCCAATGGGTGAGCTACCTTTTTTGTCATTCTGAAAGCTGTTATTCCCATTTATACAGCACTTTATATAAATTCTCATGTAATATCTTTACATTTTATACTTACTACAAAGAAGGAAATTCATTGCTTAATTAAACTTAAAATAGGATTTTCAAAAACTAAGGGAACCTGAAAAGCCACTTGGACTCAAACATACCAGTTTAAGCCACTGGGACTGCAGTTTCTTTCCTGTCCTCTGCTGTTTTACACAGAACTGGCTTCATACAAAGGTTTGCCATTTACTTCCCTTTTAGGAGAACTCCTAACATTCCAATTGAGGTTTTTTTTTTTGCTTAAATTTCATTGTCTGTGTTACTTATATACTAAAAAATATTAGCAAATTTCTTCCTCCTCTCCTCCCCCCAAATTTTACTGAAAGTAGAAATGCAAGCCCAGAGGGGAAAATTATTTGCTAATGCTGTAAGGATTCCTACAACTTGTTTCTTCCAAGGAACAGGCAGTACCTTCTCTCTCACTCTTTGGTTGAGTATAGAATATTCAGGATTGTGGACTGATCATACATTTGTTTCTGTCCTTCCCCCGTGTTCCTCCTTGCCCAAATGAACAAACCACTGATGCCATGTAGAACAGAGGCCTTCTTGGGTCACGGCAGATGCAAAAACTTCACCTTTGCTGTGATAATGGTTGGAGTTAGGGTGGTGAGCAAGGATGAATTTGCAAGCAATTGAATCATTTCCTACCCACTAGTAGTTGCCCCCATCTCCATTCCAGTAGGACCTGTAGAGCCGATGGGGAGAGAGGAAGGATGGATACCTGACTTGTACTCCTCCTGCCTGACCCAGGAGCCAGGTAGGCTTGGCGGAGGATAATGAAGGAGGCAAGCCACAAGTGGATGGAGGCTGTTAGGAGTATCATGCAGAAATAGGGTTGTGTATAGTTTTTACTCCTTTCACTTGGTTGTCTTCTCCAAGCTGCCTAGATAAGCTAGTAGAAGAGCTCAGATGAAGCAAATTTTGTAAATGTAACTTTCAGGTAATGAAAAATGCCCTTCCTATTATTGAGTTTTTTTTTTTTTAAATAGCCAGTTTTGAGTTGAAACCAAGACAAGAGAATTTCATTATGCAAATCTTTGTTTTACTTTTATGGCTTTACTGCCTTAGTATTGCTCTAATGTTGAATGTCTTCTCTGTTTACTGTAAGGGAAAACCTTTGTGTTTAGTCAGAAAAGAAAGGGACTCCTTGGAGGACTTTGCCAGTGACTGTATGAAGATACGTGGCTGAGACCTATACACAAAGGCCTTCTGTGCAGGGTCTATGTGGCCCTACAAAGGCGGTAAGCTGAGCTGAGAGGGGAAATCTACAGAAATGGAAAGCTGAGCCTCCTGTGTCCATTATTTCAAAATGAAGTTACCCCTTTATTTAGAAAGCAAAGCAACATGCCAGACAAGTACATAAACATTTTGTATAATTATATTAAGATAGGCTTAGAATGTGCTGATGGAGACTTTAAGAACACCTGGTTCAAAAGCACATATTTATCTTCTCTGAAATTGTTAACTGCTGCTTTATGCCATTTACAGTCTAGTACTCACACTTCTTATTTAGCAGAAAATTCTGGTTTATTTTTGGTTTTTCTCTGTAGATGTGTCATATGTTACTACTGGAAACAACATTTAAAAACTCTCTTCATACACTGGCATGAACAGGGAACACAGTATTGGTGGAGATGGGGTTGGGGGAGGTTTAGAGTGAGGAATTGCATTCTTTTGGCATTCCTGAGGGGAACACAGCTGTATTAACTTTTTTTTTGGTGGGGGGAGGGGGAATGTACAGGGGCATCTCCCCCGACACTCAGAATTCCAGCTCTTTACAGCTGAGCACAAACAGCTTGGCATAGTTATGCCTGAAGTCAGCGTGCATGAGTGTTGCAGTTCTGATTATTAGCCAACAGAAAACAGCTGTATACATAAGTAATGAAAGGACTTTGAAATGAAAAAATTCAATAGTGGGGTTTTCCCCTATAAACACCAGATGTGTACAGGGTTTTACTCTGTGTCTGCCCTGTTAAGTTAGCGCCGTTGTTGTCTGGGGACATAAGTGGAAGCCAGCATTTGAGAGGTGGATATGTGGTGAAAAGTAGATACATTTGTAGCAAAATAGGTATGTTGTGGTTTTCTAGAGACATTTTAAAGTTTATTATTTTAAGAGCAGTTGTATCTAGCCATCATTCCATTCCTCCTCCTTCACTTCTCATAAAAAGAAAAAAAACATTGTATGCCTGGAAACATATGCAGTGTTATCAGCATTCAAACACCCAAACGCCTGAATCATTTAGCAGCTCTTCCTAAATGATTGTCAGTAAATGCTGTCAGTAAGTAAATGATGGTTGGTGTAAGGGATTTACCATTTGATATGTGTTTTCTAAAGCATCTCCCAAAATGGGCGTTTTTGTTTTTGCTGCCTGTGGGAAATTTTGTACTTTGGTCAAGTGTATTTAACCCATGACCAGAAATTACTTAGATCTTAATTTCTAGATTTTTTGAAAAAAAGAGTGACCAATAATGAAATCTAAGTAAGGAATGTCTAAGATTAAAAGTAGGAATATCTAGGATTACCTAGATTTCAATTTCTGTGTTGTTTTTTTTTTTAATTTCTGTTTTTTTTGTGTGTGTGTGGTACAGAAAGGAATGTCTAAGATTTATAAATTTGAGGGAAAATTCAAAGATCCTATCATTTTTTGTTTCAAGCATTATGTTTCCTGGGGGAAGGAGCATTCCTGACTGGTCCTGGGGAAGAAACGAAGTAGAACTGGTACTGGAGAGCTATATCTCTATGGGAACACAGCAAAAATAGGTTTCCAAGAACTTGCCTGGGGAATTCCCAGATTCCTTTAAACTTTACATGTGAAATAGCTTCATATAAATACAGGTTTAGACATACTGGTTTGATGTTTCAATACCTATTTTTATGTGCCATTATATTGCTCAGGTCATCTGTTTTCCACTTGTTCTGTCAAGTCTTGGCTTTATAAATGGTCACAATTTAAATATAAGGAACCTATTTCTTTCATTAAAAAAATTCTTCGATGAGAGACAAATAAGGAAAGCTTAGGGTGAGTTGCTACGGGTATATTTTATTCTGAGTGATTTGTCTCTCTTTCATATAATGTAGGCACTAAAATGGTTCTTTAGTTTGTTGTGAAAAAATTCTATAAATTCCATTTACAGAAAACTTTTTGAGGAGTTTCTTAAGAGAATTTTCCTTTCCCCTTTTCAGAAGTCAGAGAAAAAAGAAAATAGTACATAATGTTAGAGATAAAATAAAATGAAGGAGGACTATTAAGAGACTTTTGTGTAGGGAATATGTGACAAGGGAATTTATGGAATTCCCTTTTCTGCTTGTCATAAGGTTATCTGCTCCTTCTTTTGGACATTTCCATGGAGGTGTTCCCAAGCTTTGTACCACAGATTCTTTTACCATGGGGGCCTAAATTTGACTGTAACTATTTAAAAATAAAACCCAAGGGTTACCTACATCTTAATAGAGATTTCTCTATAAAGTTACAAGAGATAAACAATTGGACTGAAGCATTCTTATGAGTTCTTTGAACTTACTGTTTCTAGCAGAAGACTTAACATGTAATTTTGAGCTACTGTGTGAATCATATTGGAAATGTCTAAAGCCTCCTGATTTCCTAGGAGTAGAAGGCTTTTGCTGTGGCAAGAGTGCCGAAATGGGAATAGCATGAGCTGCCAATGAAACTCACTCAATGTTGATATAGCATGTCTCAGGAATGTGTTATTTACGGGGAAAACTCTGAGTCCATCGGCGAACTGAGAATCCATTCATGGGTGCAGTAAAAGATGACCATTGGGGAGATGTTTCTGTGCTCTGTGGTACCTCCTCAGACTGGAGGAATGTGGGCTGCCTCGTGGTGGGGGCTGTGAAGACTGTGCCACTTTCACACCTCTGGGTGCAGAATGACTGCCATTCTCCCAGACCAGAGAGTGAATTCATTATTTAACCTGTTACGATTGAAAGCATTCAAACATATTTGTGGAAGACTACTCCTTTCTCTGGTGGGAAAGTTACTCTAAATGATTAGAAGTTTCCAAATACCTTATTCCACAAATAGTTCAGTTTCTTCACGCTTTGTTTTCTACTGCATAGTGAGACTGCCACGGAGTTGAGTCTTGTGAATTGAAGCCTATTTATACAACACAGAGTCTAACATGCAGACTATTATTTTTAGTCTGAAAAACATGAAAACCATCTATTTAAAACGCCTCAATCCGAATGGCAGTCTCATCTTGCTTAAAATTCCTCCTAGTACTTTTAAGCCAACGGAAGAGAAAATATAAACAAATTGTTAATTGCAGCAGCTGGTCCCCGAGTATCTTTATGTTAATGTTTGAAATCTATGGCTTTAAAAAACTTTTAGAAAGAGCATCTGGATTAATGTAGTCCTGTTCAAACCTCATCTTGAAAAGTGGAATCGGCCTCTTCAAGACAAACAAACAGAAGCCTTATACAGATTGAAAGGGTGACTGCAAAGGCATGGTGAAATTTCTGTGGAATCTTAGTAGAGAATGAAGGCAAATGGTCTTGGTTTGGTTGTGGGTGAACAGCCTCTTACTTAATTTAATATGGTCTTTATCTAGGCACTGTGGTAAATGAGGCAAAGTCTTTTGCGTATACAGTTAATTCCCAATTATTCGTACATGCTTTAGCCAAATTGCAGATTCTCTATGGACTTTGGAGACCTTCCCCCACTGCCACCGATTTGCCATCCATCCGGTCCCATGGCCTGATTTCCTCTCTGGCCATGCTTTCTCACAGGGGTTCCCAGCTGCTCTCCTCATTTCCATGTTTGTCCCCTTACCAGGCCCCTGCTGCTTTTCTTTCTCTGCTGTGTTCTCTAGATTTACCTGACAGTCCAAGGTTCTTGTCTCATACTGCCAGTTGTTTCTCAGTTGCCTCAGACTGGTGATAGAGAAGCCAGTCGATTGTCTGGCGAAAGCTGTATGGGAGATAATGTCTGCTGCTCCGCGCTTCTCTTCCTGTCACCTTTGGGCCTTTGTCGACTGAAGGAATGGAGACTGAGTAGAGAACGGGTTTTTCCTGAAACATTTCCAAGCTGTTCTTTTAAATGGTTTTTTCACGGTTTTATAGTCCTGTACATGGTAGGTGAGTGGGCAGGTGGGTGAGTGGTGGGAAGGTATTATAGTGAAATGCTTAAATATTCTTTTCATCCCTTTTCTCTTTTGTTCTCAACTTGGATCTTTTCCCTTTCCCTTTGCTAAAAGGCAAATTATTAGAAAGGGGCCATTTAGAGTATGTGTATCTGAGGAAAGTTCAACTCTGGGATGGAGTCCTAGCTGCAGTAATAAAAATAACCTGGAATGGGTCTTCATTTAGCAAATATGTAATTTATTGTGCTCTTTATGTTTTTTCTTATTTTTATCTTTTTTATTTATTTTTATTTATTTATTTTTTTTGAGACAGAGTCTCGCTCTTTTGCCCAGGCTAGATGGAGTCAGCCTAGCTCACAGCAACCTCGAACTTCTAGGCTTAGGGGATCCTCCTGCCTCAGCCTCCAAAGTAGTTGGGACTACAGGCATGCGCCACCATGCCCGGCTAATTTTTTCTATTTTTTTTTTTTTTTTTTTAGTTGCCCAGCTAATTTCCTTTTATTTTTAGTAGAGATGGGTCTCAGTCTTGCTGGGTCTGCTCTTGAACTCTTGACCTCAAGTGATCCTCCTGCCTCGGCCTCCCAGAGTGCTAGGATTACAGGTGATTTTTTTTTTTTTTTTAAGGCTAGTCAAGTGGAGCAGTGGGAGTGGAGAAGGAACAAAGGAATCTGTAACTGGTTGTGATCAATTAGTTGTAAACACCACTTCCCCTGGACCAGCCAGTTCTTTATGTTTTTAATACCATGATACTAAAATGAATTTGACCTAGATTCTGCCTTTAAAGAGGTTTAACTAAATCTAAGAGGGGAATCTACACAGACAACTATACAGAAAACCCTAAATCTAAAGCCAATACAGAAATAGAATACATAGAATACAGAAACATGATTACCGTAATAAGTGAGAAACTTGTCCTATGTAGATGAAGTATGTTAGGGATCACCCAAGATGACATTGTTTCTCCTGGGGAGGGGGCCAGACTCAGTGGAGATATTTAAAAAAAAAAAAAAACTGCCTTAATATTTCTTGTCTGCACTGACGAGGGGGGCATGGAAATGAAAACTCACCCACACCAAATGGGGTCTTATCTACAGAATTTTTATTAACCTCTTTTTGTTCCTTTTCAAAATATTAAATGTCTACATAGAATATAAATTTCTCCTGTCAGCTGAAAGCTCAGTATAGGTAGTCAGGCCTCACTAGGCTGAAATACTTGTTAGAGTAATACAATCCTGTGTACCGTTCCCAAACTAGTCCCAAGCCAGGCAATTGTTTGAGAGGGCCTTTGATTAGCCATTTGGATTTCATATAAATCAACTCGAAAGCACATATGCATCAAAATCATAGAAGAGCTCTTCATTCCCTCACTAGGGACTGGCAGTGCTTAGTTCATTAGTAGTTCACTAAAGCTCTTGGTTTCTCAGACCAAAGGAGATTAAAAGCAGCAAATATTAAGGGGTGCTAACAGAGACAGGTATAGTAATAACAAGTCTGAAAAACTATAAGAAGTGGACATAAGAATTCTGAGAGCATGGTAGTTTTCAGTGAGATTTCCACTTAAAGTTTTGATACTTTAAGAGGCTTAACCTTCCATGGACTATCTCAGATCATTCTTTGGATTCGTGAAGTGTTTTTGTTAGTTGCCTTGACATAGGAGCCAAATAAAAATAATCTCTGAATTGAGTTAGAAAACTTAGTTCCTGCTACAACTGCAAATTTCATGAGGAGGAAGAGGGAGGGTCAGTGATTCTAGATGATTTTGGAACATCCTTTTGTAGTCCTTCCTGGGCTGACAATAGTCAAATGAGATAATGTGAGACTGCTTTGCAGATGGACAGTGCTATGGGAACACGAGTTCATCTGAAACTATAGCTCAGTGTTTATTAAAGTGAGGTCTGATGTTACTTTTTTGAATGATCTACAGTGCCTGGTGCTAAAGAAAACGTTATTCCATGATAATCGTTAAAGCATGGTAAGGAAGTCTTTCTTCAGGACCATTGTGATAGGTGTAGAGACCACTACAGTGGGGTCTTGCAGTGGGGGAGAGAGATTGGGCTCAATTCCAAATACAGCATGGGTAAATGGGAACTCACAGCCAAGGAGCAGTGTGGGGGGTCATTGCATGGAAAACTACTAAGAGGAAACATCAGGGGTAAGGGGAATGCTGGCTAAGCTGACCTAACAGGGATGTTGCTGAGGACAGGCCAGGGTGATTAGACATCACCTGGAGGATGGTGGAGGATGAGGAACCTGATCAGACATCAGATCAGATATTGAAGGTGGAAGTTCTTGATAAACTGACTTAGCAAGGTTCTTTGATAAAACTGGATTTTACAAGGAAGTGCACAGATGGGCCTAGCAGAAGATTGAGAAGTGTCTCTGAAGTTTAGCCAAGCAAAGAATCTTTGTCACTGTTAAATATTCAGATTCCTGGGCCTAATCCTACTTAGACTAGAAGTTGCAACCTTTTGGAGTTTGTAGTTGCCCAGTTGTGAAACTTTGCTGTTTGATAACAGGGGAGTGTGAATATGGTAGCCCAGTCAGAGCAGGCCACCGTGTTGCTAAGTGAAGGGGTTCTCAAACATCTATTCTGTCTCAGAAATAGGAGCAAAAGACTCATGTCTCAAAAACATATTATGGGTCATGTTTAATTTCCTTATATGATAAAATTTTCCAAATAGCCTGAGGAAGATATGATTTCTATCACTACCATTTTTTATGCAGGGGCAAATTGAGGGTTGGAAGATTTAGGTAACTTGCTTAGGGTCACACAACTGGGAGGAGCTGAACTTGAACTTTGGTCTGTCTGGGTCTGAAGCCCAAGCTCTTGGCCTCCGCCCACTCTGAATTGCCCAGTGCCAATGGTCACAGCCAGTAGGGTATGGCGTTGGGGAGGGGAGGCAGTTAGAGCTACAGCATCACTGCAGCAGTGGGCTCGTGTAGCCAGGGTGCTGACCTACGAATTCCAGACAGACCAAACCCTGACAGACCCATTAGGCACGATACACTGCTATGTATGAGTTTAAGGTCTAGCAGATGTTTGTAGGAAGTCGGCTGCTTTGTCGTCTAAGAGCTCATAGATGGACTTTCTAAGGAGTGGAAAGAGAAGATCACATGTTTTATGTAAAACATCCTGTAACTATTTCATGAGACTTTTCAGATCAGTACTCATGTGCTTTTTCTTCACAGTTGGTAAGACACAGACTGGTAAGTTGAGGGGCTTGTCTAAAGTTTTGTGTTGGGTCAGGGCTGCAGCTGTGGGAGTAGCAGGGAAGATGGGAGGGCAGAAAGGCAAAAAAAAAAACTGCACACATGTGGAGACCCAGTGAGCCAGGGTGTCCCTGGAATCCAACATTCTTGAGATTTTATTGTGTCTTGGGACCAAAGATGTCTGGAGAGAGTGATGGTAAAAGGGATAAAGTACAAATTATAAGAGAACTTCATAGATAAGGAAAATTGGAAGAAGCGTAAGGTAGTTTATGGGTAAAAAGCCTGTGCCGGATTCTGGGAGCTTCAGGGTCTTTTTCTTTCACATTGCCCCTGCAGCTCTTCCACATGCTCAGTGGGTAAGCTCTAGTATTTTTGATTTTTCTGCCTTGTGATAAAATATGAATACCGTATCGATTAGAAAATTGGTTTGTATTTAAATATATGGTTTTGAAAAGATTTACTCTATATTTTGCTATTCTATAGAAGTTATGGACCTTAGGGTCTCTTTATAACTTGTGATCAAGATAAATGTAGGATGTAAGGTAAAGAAATTGAAGCAATTAAAACATCCATGATAAAAGCAAAACATTTCCTATATACAGAGTAGATGATATGAAGTGGCATACCTGGGTTTTGAGCCACACCCTCCTCATCTGCAACACACACACTCCTTAACTGTAAGAATTTATGCAGTTAATTTTATCTCCTGAGCCTTGGTTTCCTCATCTGTGGCTAAATGACCTCTTCGGGGTTTTACATTCCGCAGTGATCAAGCACAGTTTTGTAGTGACCCTGACCATCCCCACCCTGACCCAGTGAGTCATGAAAACACTGCTCTTCTCCTTCTCTTCACATTAGCGTATGTTGATTACACGCATTCCTCGAACTTAGTGGGGACACAGGCAAAGCAAGCGTGTCTCCACATGAAATACACGGAAGTGGGTGTGAGCAGGCAGAGTTGTCCCTTGTTTCCAGTCGTGCTTCTCCTGTCCTTCTGGCTGGACCCAGTGATCATCAAATAGGGACTGTGGGTCTCCTTGGTGCTTAGTAAAAATACAGGATCCTGGGCCCCTGGCAGACCTATTGAGGTGGAATCTCTGGAAGTAAGGTTCTGGAATCTATATTTTAATAAGCCCCCAAGTGATCCTTGGGCTCACAATTTGAAAACCCGAGTGATTCACCTCTAAGTATGTGCTGTGGTCTTTAGGTAGAGCCCATGGCTCCCTGCAGGCAAGGCCCACGCTCCGTGTGTGTGTGTGTGTGTGTGTGTGTGTGTGTGTGTGTGTGTGTGTATGAGGGGCATGGGAGATGTCAAAGCTAGCTAGTACGTTTGATCCTGAGTGGGGGACTCTACTTTTGCCATAGGAGAAATGGGCACATAGAGCAAGCAGCGGCTGCGGGAGAGAAGATGCCTATATAACGGGAGCCTATAGAGCGTTTGATAATAAAATATGCCTGAATTTCTAGAACCACTCATAAAGCTGGCATTGCTTTCAGATTCATAGTATCTTAGAGTTGGGTGTGATTTTTTAGATCTTGTTTCAATCTCCTCAGAAGCAGGAAAAACTGGTATCAGTTGGACGCTGTGGTTTAAGTCAGGGAAAAAATACATTGGAGGAAGCCATTGTGTATAAAGGTGACCTTTCCTTCTTAGACTTGAGAGAAGCTGGCTTTCTTAATCTAATCAATTTTGAACCTCCACCAGAATAGGCCCTGGAAATAAGATTTGAAATAATATAAGCATTCTAAGCAGATATATTCATTTGATGTTTAGAAACATATGCCTTTAGAATTTACTTCTGTGGTCAAGTGGAGTGTTGGCATGTCTTCTTTCAAGATAGCCACTTGTCTACCATTATGCTCATTGAGATTTTCAGTGCTCACCCATTAGGTCGCCTCGGGGTGTTTTCCCAGACTGCTTAGTAAATCAAGGGTGCACATTATTGCTTTTTCCTTACTTTGGCCTGGGAATGATGCAAAGTAGGCCTGTTGAGTTTCAGAGTGTCTTGGGATGCCACACCCAGAAGAAGGCTTTCAGTGTGTGTTCCGTTCTCAATGACAGTGACTGCCACCCCTGGGACATTGGCACTGAATTGTTTTTGCACTTGTGGGGTGATTTCTCATTCTCCCACCAGAATCAGGTGGGTAGTTTAGGAGAAATCCTTTGCCAGCAGGAGCGGAAGCAGTAAGTGAAGGCCGGGCACAGTGGAGGAGAACAATTCTAGGAGCTGATGTGGTCACCGGAAGGATAGAGATCTCGGTCAGGAAGAAGCATGAGTCAGGCTGGTGGCAGTCTGTGGTCTTGTCACACCAGCAGCTGGAGAGTCAGGACTGAAGCTTGAGTCAGAGCCTGGCCGGAGGTCTGAGCAGCATAGTGGACATGGTATGCCAGACACCGAGAAAACTTCCTTAGTCTGGGAGCTTCCTGCGCTTTTCCTGTTGTGTGGGAACTGATGATCAAGAGCCTCGCTTGTTGCGACCCACCCCCTGTCCAGGGTGTCAGCTCTGGCAGGGCTGTGGCGCCATGCTAGGTACACTTTTCCTAATGCATTTGCAAGATAAGTGGTCAAGGCGGGATCTGTATTTGGCCTAATACTCAATACAGTGGTGCTTATCTGCTGCGGTCAAGTACAGACTGTAAGAATCTGTTAAGGGCAGATGATTCCAACGTGGAATCTTGAGAAAGTTTGCCTACTCAGAGAGTTTTTCATGCCAACAGAAGTAACACTTTAATGATATTTGAAGTAAATTTTCACCTTTCTTATGGTAGGTTTTGTTTAACTTATTGCCAGGATGTAAATGAACTTAAGGTGTGTGAATGAGAAATGGAGAAGTGTTTTATTAGTTTAGAAAAGGGAGAAAAAGGAACTCTGAGTATAGCACAAAGCTTTCAGCTCCGGAAGCCCACCCCTTTGCCACACTAGTGGCAGAGAAATTACAGAAAGCTGATTGTGTTGTCTACTTGGCAAGTCAAAACAAGATACAGCAAGCTAAAAGATGAGTATCCTAGATTGCTTTCACTTTCTGTGACATGAAGATTCTAAAAATAAGAAATAAGAAGGCCCTGGGCGGTTACTCTTCGGAATTTGTGTGGACAGATCCAGGTCATCCTTGTACTTCTTTGTGCTATTTACGAAGCGAGACTTTCTGATTAGTGAATAGGAATTTGTCTGATAGCTTTTAAGTTTAATGATTTAAAAACACAATTTGTTACAAAAATTTTAAATTTATAACTTCCTTTAAAGTAGGAAATGAAAATTGCCCTCTTGCTCCCAATTTCACTTCCAAAGGTTTATATTTACCATGTGCTAAAAACCTATAATTTCTCCTCTACTTTAGAAATGTATGAAAACACTGATTTTTATTTCTCTTTTGCTCTGTGTCATAAAAGTGATTTGCTTTACTTAATTATATGTCCACTGTGGTTCTTAGAGCACTTTTTTGTCAGAATGTGTGTCATTTTAACCCGTTTTGATTGTTGTTGGAAATATAGTTAAGTTGCCTCACTGGTCTTACTGCTCATTTGCTTTATTAAAAAATGCAATCTAAGTTTTGTCTTTGGATAACATTACACATCTTCCAGTCTTCGGTGACATTTCATGTTTTCACTTATTCAGATGTCACTAGTCTTAGATAGCATTTTATGTGTCTGGTCTATTATTGTTCTTGACTAAGATAACCCTTTGAAGTGTTACTGAATTCAACTATGTTATAAAATTATTAAACTGTGGGAGGGGGATGTGTTTTCTTCCTTTCTTGCTCAGCCTCCCTTCTACTCTGGAGATGAAAGTCTAGAAATCTCGTCATCTGGTCCATCTGATGACTTCCTAGTATTTTATTCAGTAATATTGAGACTAGGAATTTCTTGTCCTTCCCCTATCACCGAAGTTTTGGCGTAGTGATTTGCATTCATATTGCTAGTTAACTATTATCCACTTTTACTATTAATATATGCCAGGTACATGGCTAGGTGGTAACTTGCTTCTCATCCCCATAATTACTTTATGAGGTATAGGTGCTATTATTTATAATATAAATGAAGAATTGGAGGCATAAATAAATATAAGTAAAAAGAAGTAATTTATAAAGTAAATATCTACTTATATAGTAAATATATATTTATAAAGTAAGTAAATAATAAGTAAATAAATAAACATAAGTAATTTGCCTAAAGCTTTTAATAGCTATTAACAGTGGAGTGGAGATTTGAACTGAGGCCTATATTGACCTCAGAACCCTGACTTAATCTCTGAGTTCTTCTGTCTCTTGTTTTGTTCTTTTACTCAGCTCTTATTAGTGAATGCTAACCATGCCAAGCATAGTTCTGGGTGCAGAAAAGACAGCAGCAAACAGAACAGACAATAAAGAATTAAAAGATAAATGTAAACATAAGTAAACATAAACATAAGTAAACATAGATGGCTATGGAGAAAATACTGAGCAAGAGGGATGGAGAGAGTATGGTTTTTGGCAAAACTTATAAAAATATGAGAAACTATTCATTTATAAATTATTCATTTATAAAAGGTTGGAGAAAGGATTTCCCATTTCTTCCTGCTAGGTAGAATTAAAAAACGTCCTGACTGCTTTCTGGCTTCGTCCCACCGTAGCTGTTGTTCAGCCTGATAGTCTGGAAATTGATTAGTGACAAGCCAGCAATACGGAGGGACATAGAAATCACATAATCCTGTGTATGGCCTCACTTCTGCAAAATTATTTGTGCAATAAACCAGAGCATTTCAGCTTTTTTAAACTAGCATTCTTACACTGGGAAAGCTAGAGACATTTATTTAGTTCTTCTACAGAATGTATTTACCCTATTTTTAAGTGTTTAAAGATTGAGATAGTTCTTTTGCAGCAATCTATTTCTTACTGAGATTTGAAAGGGAATGTTTTGATTTAAATAATTTATGAACAAAACTTAATTCCTGTTGTTTGTAATATGTCACACTACTTTGTATCATTTGATTTAGAATATGTTTATCATAGCTACAGGAAAATTTAACTACTGTTGCCAGAAAATAGGCCAGTAGCTTCTATGAACTTTGTATTGGTAATTTAGTTTCAAAGAAAAATAATTTGTCTCATGTATTCACTATACTTTTTAATTAGAAGGAAATAATTATACTGTGCTAATTTAATGTAAATGCTTCTACCATCTTTGCCTCTCTCTCAAAAAAAAAAGCTTACTGCATGGCTAGCTCTTAGGAGCTGTCATTGATTTGGGGGACCAAACCTACTTTCCTTGGGGACTAAAATGTAAAAAGACCAGACAATAAAAAAGAGAGTGAATGTAATTGGCAAAAAGATGACTGTAGATTTTATAAGCATCTCAAGTGAGAGGCTAGATGAGGAAGGGAGAAGTAAAAGCTGAAATAGGGCTTTCAAAAGTTGGGAAGCTTAAAGAATTTTCATGAATTAAGCATTCTTAGAATTTCTTTCACAACTCCCCTCCTCCATCTGTGGAACAAAACCTTTTTTCTCTTAAGGTGCTCTGTCTTCTATAGCGTTTTAGTTCATGGAAACTGGAAAAAGTAAATAATTGCGTTCCTACGCTGTCATCTATTTCTTTTTGATGTCTGAATAACATTTTGTGATCACAAGTGCTTTTCACCTCACCCTCATGAAAACAGTTTGTAAAAAACTCCAAATTTGGGATTTGAGCATTGTAGTGGTGACCTTCTAAAAGCATCTGAAATACTTGCTTTATTAGTTAAGAATTTAAAAGATTTATGTGTAGGACACATTCATGGGTGACTTCACAGAAAGCCACCCCTAGACTCATTGACCCCTAAAGTCTTGGGAGGGCCTAACGAACTGTATAAACTTGGCTTGAGGGGAAAAACACACATGCCATTTCCCCAAACTCTTGGTTTCTAGTGTTTTAGCACTATGGCACTTTTACTCCTATTTTACAAATCCTGCACCAGCATAAGAAAATGGGAGGAGAATAATGGAAATTCGAAGGGTCCTCTTTAGGACCTCTCCATCTTCGTTTTTGTCTTTCAGCAGGTAAGAGAAGCGAGAAGAGCTTGAGGTTGAAGATTTTTTCATCTCAGCATTTTTTCCCCCTACCCTGTCCTCTCATACTTTTTGTGACCTATATCATAGACGATGATTTCTTCATTACGACCGCCTCGCTTTGTGACTTCTCAGTGTCCAAAGTGGATTAAGTGGCCCACAGTTTCTGTGATTTGAGTTTCAAAACTAAGATTGCCATTGACAATATGATTGTTTTTAATAGTAGCAAGATGTAAGGAACTGTTGTAAAATCTTGGCTTCATTAGTGTTTAAGGTGGGTGATTATGGTACTTATTAGTCCACCTAAATTTGTCCTTCTGGGTTATTGCAAACTTTGTGGCTGCAAGGCTTGCCCCCGAGAACTTAATGAACTGTGTTGTCTTTCCTGATGTTTGAGAAAAGTATATGGCAAAAAGTGGAAATACTGGGTTGACTTCTTTTCCCTGTGTTTTAGTTGAAAGGGTCAGCTGTATATATGTTCATCTGTGTAAGAGTGTTTGTAGAACCTCCTTTAAAAATATATATCTGTATTGTAGTTTTTAAAAACAAGATCTTAAAATCCTTTTTAATAAAAAAGATGAAAACTTAGTAAGCAAAATCATTAACTGACTTCTTATTGGGTAGGAATAATGTGTAAAAGAGTAAAATAATTGCTTCATTTACATATTTATTGACCATGGCTGAGCTTCATGCGTGTAGAAATGTTGTTCACCTTTGTGTCAGTGCGATGCCTGACACTTGGGCACTTGGTAAATATTGGAGGAATGACCGAATACATGAATCACAGATCAGTTCTCGAGAATGTTGTAATAGAAACAACAATGATATTTAGTAAAAGTTGAGTACATCATCAGCCTCAGTTATTTGTACAACTTTTAAACCAGCTTTGATGAAATTTGGTCTGAAAACATATGGAAAATGTTTGGTTAACCTCTTTATTTGTATTGTTATTAATTAGAATTCAACCATAGGAATGTACATTAAGTTATAATTCTGTTTTTATTTTTAAGTGAAGTTTTATATGCACCACTATTACAACAA
This sequence comes from Indri indri, assembly GCA_004363605.1. NCBI lineage: Eukaryota > Metazoa > Chordata > Mammalia > Primates > Indriidae > Indri > Indri indri. Next base: position 45,318 of record RJWJ010006079.1, read on the forward strand.
AGTCAGTTTCTCCTTACTTTTTCATGTTTAGAGTGGTGAAGCTGAAGTTAAGTTGAAAGATTTCAGGCCCATGAACCGTATACTGAGCACACACCCTGCATATTTTGCCTTCCTGCCTTTAGGCCTTTATTTTAGATTCCATACCTTGAGTGCTCCATCCTCTCCTTAAAGTGTGAAACTCTGATCACACCACCTCCCTTCACTGCCCCCCAGGTGTCTTACTTTCCTGGCAACATTTTAGAATGTATTTGTACTATTCTGTACCCAATTACATAATTTTATTTTGTTCACTATTGTTTTTATCACTGCTTGGGTGTTTTCCTCACTATTGGAAGAAGGGCCCTTGGAATGAATCATCACAGTGGGAAGGGAAACATTTGAAAGTTATTTACTATGTTTGTATAGTTGGGGAACTATGATTATTTTTCTTAACATTAGTATTTGCTTCCAAGGAACAGTAAACTTGCCTAAACTTAGTAAATTTTAACCATAATAATAGGATATTTACAATTGTTTTTAATTTATAAAAGAATTTGCTTTACCATGGTGCTATTTTAGAAGGGAAAAATTGTAAAAATTTCTACCAAAATATTGTGAACAATCTTATTTTTCAAGATGTGCTAAAAATGATTTTCCTCTTAGGGCAAGTTTGCTAGAGGCCATATTCTCCTATCTCCAGCCTACTGCTGGCGTCCCCTCTGTAACACCCTTCATATGTAATTACCTGCTTTCCATTCCAAATTTTCTATGACAAGGTGTTCCTAACCTCAACAGGTGATCACCATGGCAACCAGGTAGTCCATTCTATATTTGGAGTATGAAAGTAGCGCCTTCTTAAATCTAACAATAAATGAGAGTTCCATGAAACCAGTGTTTTAAATAAATTTGATTATTTGCATTTAAAAAAAATCCCATCATTCAATCATGTTTATATTATATCGGGGAAAACTAATTTAATTGTGATCTTTTATTATGTTCAAAAACCAGCAACTAACATTTACTAGTGGCTTATTGTGTCTTAGCAGTATGCTATTTTTATTCCTATAGTGCAGATGAAGAAACTGACACTCGGTAAAGTTAAGCGACTTGACCAAGTTCACAGAATTAGCAAGAGCAACAACTGGAAGTCCAACCCGGGCAGCTTGACTTTGGATCCTCCACTCTAATCCATTTCTCTGTCCTGCTGGAGTCTTGCTAGAATGGTTTCTCTCTAACTCCAGCCTACTATTAGTGCCCGAGCCTTCGTAAAGATGCTTTGTGTGATGTGTAGCGCTAAGCAAGTAGGGCTGGGGTGAGCACAGTGGAGGGTGCTGAGCATGGTGCTGTGGGCATGGTGGCAAGTCAGGAACACCGTAGAATTCACATAGCAAAGAATCTTATCATTGATTTTTAAAATTATACAGTTTCAAATGTAATGTTCTTAATAAAGGCTACAGATGACTCAAAAGCTATGGGAATCAGAGGATGAGGTAGAAATGCTTTTAGTGTTCTAAACAGTAGGCATCTGATTGCAGCATCTGCTTTACACGGCATTTGTGTTGTGAAACTCTTCTTTCATTCTGTAGTCAATTTTCACATTTTGTCCCTCTATTTATAGGCTTAAATGGATGTTAACTATTAACAAACCATAATAGTTTAGTTTATTTAATGTAACATTTTCAGGGAGGAGTTGATAAAATATTCAAAAATTTGCCTTGGTTTGATAATCATTGTCTTTTATTTAATGATAAAATATGAAATACATGAAATTATCTTTACATATAATCTCATTTCTCTTCTAAAATCATGTAGTTTTAGGAGTATATGAGACCATAGAACATCACCAACCTTCCTGATGTTCCAAATGAAGAGCCTAAGGCTCAGAGAAGCCATGTAGTTTGTCCAAGATTGCACAGCACACAGCTGATGATGATTGGAATCTGGGTCCTTTCGGTCCCATCTCAATGAGTTTTCATGTGTGTGCTTATGCTAGTATTTGTTTTTAATTTAGCTGATGTCAACACACTGGTATACATTGAGGGGAGTGAGAGTATCCTGGAAGAACTTAACATGTATTAAACATTTGCTGTGTGCATCACCGTTGGTTAGCATCATGAGAACTAGTAATACCGTTGTCGTCGTCATGATTGTTTTCCTCATCATTCCCATTCTTGGGGGTAGGAGTGCCTGAGTTTTTCAGAGGTTAAACAGACTCTCTGAGTGGAGGAATCTAGGTTTCAAGTTCTCGTCTGTCAAGTACTGTGTATTTTGCAGTAGGGAAAATGAAGTTTCAGCTCTCCTGCTGACTTCTCAATCAACTGTGGCTGATTTGAGCACTGTGTGGAGGATCCAGAAGAAGCCTCTGGGCTTAGAGGGAGAGGGCAGTGTTTCATGATATCTGCCATGGCCCTGGAGTGGGATCAGGGTGGTACATGGGACAAATATGTTGCCCAACCTAGCATTTCTCTTGACATAGCCATCTGATTCTTAGTTTTACAAGATAGAAAACTCAATTTTAAGTTCACATGGGAAATGGAGAGTTGGTGATCAGGCTTTGGAAGGCCAACTCATGTTCACCAAATTCAGAGTACTGTTTTATATATACTAATGTGAATTCAGTAATTTGCCTTTCTGTTTGTTATACTCGCATTATTTATTTATATTGTTAATATATTTATTATAATAAGTTTGTAATCTTATGTGTGGGGTCATGGGGCCTGTTCCACTCGCCCACCTGCATTTTGATTGCTGCCTGGTGGCCCCTCTGCCCTTCCCCACCGCCTCTGGACTTTGTCTAGGACTTGGGAAGCCTGGATTTGTCTGCATTTGCTTGGCCTAATGTCTTTCCTGCTCGTTGTGCTTGTACTCTGTTGGAAAGGAAGATGTTTTTGATGTCTAAAAATGTACTCTCGTGAGGAAACTACGGTAACTTAAGGCATTGCCACAAAAGGAAGACCATCAAAGCTTTTAAAAAATTGTGTCATCTTTTTAATAACTAAAGTTCTCACACTGAAGGGTGAATGGAAAAAAAGAATAAGTTTTTGGGTAAATGAGAATTATGGGCGAGCAGGCAGAATTTTAAAAATTGTATTAATTGGTTATACTGTTGTAGAGTAGTGCTGATTCATGTATTTGTTCAACCAGAAGCATTAGGGAGGTTCTCTGTCAGATACTCTAGTAGATACTTTGAGAGCTACAAAATGTAAATGCATGATTCTTGTCTTAGATGACCTTACCTGTCGAAGGAAATAAGACATGGACAGTAATGATAATATACAATTATGAATGAGATCATATGTCACCATTATAGACAATGGTCACATTTAACAATCAGTCCTGTATTTCTTTTGGAATGGTCTTTCAATGGGTGGGATTAGACTGAGAAGCTCCTAGCATGAAAGCATATCATTTGTGGAAAACATTTTGTTTTTATGAGTTATATTCAGTCTTATGCATAATGGAAATGACCAGTGTCATACATACTATAAAATTGAGTAGCTCCTGTGATTCTTGTTTGCAATTTGAAATTGCAACACATTTGAAATTTGAAATTTCCAACACATACAATACCTGCTGTAGATTTTGGAAAGTGGTATTCATATAAATTCTGAACTTTTCTTTTTATATATAGAACACTTATTAACCTTCTATAATATGTGAACAAATGGTTATATAAAAATTTGACTTCAAAAGCAAATTATCATTTTGTTTCTTACATGTTTTTAATGAACTGGAAATCGTTGTGATTTTTTTTTGTCATTTGTTTTTTAAATGGAATTTAAGAGTCCTTCATACATACTTCAAAGTTTTCATTTTCTGTATCTGAATTCTAATTTATTGCTCCTATAAAGTTGTATCTTCTCATCAAAATTATATACAGTACAGCTGTTGGTCAAAATGCTCTATGGAAAAGAATATAATTATGTCATAGATCATATACATGGCTTCACATTAAGAAAAGGTATCAGAAGCATTTGAGGAATTTGAAATTGTGTTAATAAATATCTACTCATCTGATATAGCACTGAAGAGTCACACAAGAACTTAATTTCATAGGTGAATCAAAAGTAGCATTAAAAAATTTTGTGTTTTTTTTGTTACCTGGGGCCTATAGATTTAATGAGTTTAAATTATTCCTTTGGCTTCAACTGGGGTGGGTAACCTAATTCTAATTCCATGGTGAATGGTTACTGTGACTACCCTGTTGCTAAGAAACCTGTTATGTTATCAGGTTGCCTTGGTGAAGTAATGGCTTCTTAGGACTCCTTAGCACTGCTGGGAGGTTGTTAATCAGAACTATGAAGGACTTTATAGAATTTGTTTCCCAGGTTATAACTAATTTTTCATCAGGAAGAGAAACAAACCTAGGTCTGTACAAACTGACATTAAACAAAGTCCAAGTTATTTTAAATTAAATCACAACCTTTAGTTATTTAAAAAAAAAAAGAGTTGTGATCCAAGATACAGAACTATTTTTACTACTGTGAAGTTAGAAGGATTTTGTGGATCGAAGGTAACCACTCCCTACCCCTTAACTTAGCATTCCATTTCTGTTTTCTTAGAAGGATTCTTGGCAGTGCATTTGCAATGTATAGAAAAGTATTTGACTTGAGATTGTGAGGGGAAAAAAGTGAAATTATTTTGGTTCTTGACGTCAGTTGCTCCTGTTATAAAATGATTCAACATTTTATTAAACAACAACAACAACAACAACAAAACCCAATGGTACACTACGTAGCATTTAAAAAAATTTACCACACTTGATGTCAGGTCAGAAATTCTGTTCAGGGCAGGAACTTGGCTTTTGCTAGTTTTGCTCCATGGCAAAAGGTTTCAGATTCTTAAAACTCCACAAGTTAATATATTAAAGGATCTGAGAAGTTGTGCTGCGAACTGCTTGCAATGTTGTCTAACTTAGGTTTCCTCCACATTGTTTTCTCTTAATATTCACATGAGTCTCGAAGTGCTTGTTTTCAGCAAAAAACATTTTGAGAAACCATGTTATTGATTGTTTTTTAGAGAGAGAATGCACAAGGGGTCATTTCATTTGACACCAGTGTCCTTAAAGTAGTACCAATTAAATCACAAGCCTGTAGAACTCAAGTGGGCTGTTCCAGTATACAGGAGCGGGCACAGTTAAGAACCCAGGCTTTGGAAGTCAGACTGGCTGGGTTCAATTTTGGGGCTTCTGTCTCCAACTTTCTGACCTTAAATGAGTTACATAATGACTCTAATCCTCAATTTCCTCAACAGTAAAAGAGGGATGATAACAGTTTCTACCTCAAAGAGTGGTATGGATTAAAATAAGATTATATGAAATGCTTAGCATGATTTCTGGCACTTAATGTGAGCCTTTGTAAATGTATGATGTTAATTATTATTATAGAGGACATTTTTAGGGAGCTATGAATTGTTTCTTTAAATCTTAAAAGTTTAGGTACTTGGCATTTGACAATATCTCACATGCTAAAGCTTTTAATTGCTGCAAAGAGTTTTTAGATTTTTAAATTTTAATTTATTTTTTATTTTATTCTTAATTTTTTTGTGATTTATTTCCTTGTGTCCTTTTTTCCTTGAGTTTGGAGCTGGGCATTCTCGGTTGGCCCTGACTCCTCTGGGACATCAGTTTTCTCATCTGTAAAATGGAGGTAGGATTTGGCTGACATCTCTGGTCATATTCTGAGAGCTGAGCTCTGGGAGGTCTTGGTGAAAGGTTCCATTCTGGTTCCATTTTGAACAGAAGGGGAAATGTCTGGAGTTTGAGGACAGCCTTCAAAGTCTTGTAAAGTTAGGATGGGCCCAGGAATGATAGCACCTCAGTTTTTTTCTTTTCCTTGTCCTATAAAGGCAACAGGAACTCTCAGAGGCAGTGAATAAATGGTCAGCCTTTATGTATTTGGGTTAAATATGTGCTTTAAGTCATTACTTTCCTCTTTTTAAAAAATAATTCTTTAAAATTTTTGAAAAAATCTCAAATCTGCAGAATTGTTACAAGTACAGTACGAAATATGTTTCTGCTCTTGTAGCTAAACCCAATTTGTTTTAGGGAAATAATCTGAACAGTACAGAGAACTTTTTTCCAGAACCATGGGAGAGTAAATTGGTCTCTTGATGCCTGTCAACCGTGAATACCTCAGTTGTATTTCCTTACAAACAAGGATGTTTTCCTGCATAACGACAATACAACCATCAAAATTAGGAAACTAGTATTGACGTATATTTCTACCACCTTTTCCTCAGGTCTCATTCAGGTTTCACCAGTAGGCCCCATGAAATCCTTTATAGCAGAAAGACTCAATTCAGGATCATGTGTGGTCTTTGCTTGCTGTATCTTTTTAATTTCTTTGAGACAGGGACAATTACAGAATCTTTTGCAGAATTATGTGACCTCCATACTTTTGAAGATTACAGGCCAGCTATTTAGTAGAATGTCCTTCTATTTGGATTTGTCAGTGTATCCTCATGATGAGATTGAGGTTATCCATCTTTAGCAGGAAGCGATACTGTGTTTTCATTGCATCCTTTCAGGTGGTCATGATTTTGATTTGTCCCATTGCTGGTGATGATCACTTTGATCACTTGATTACGGTGGTATCTGCCAGTTTTCTCCATTGTAGAATTCCTTAATTTCCTTTGATAATCAATAAATATTTTGTAAGGGAGTACTTAAAAGTGATGTAAATATTCATTTTTCTCATCAAAATGTCAATTCATTCATTATTCATGCTGGTATAGACTCATGGTTTTGTTTTATTATAATTCAGTGGGTTATAATTCATTACTAACATTCTTTTGATGCTCAGATAAAATTCCTTTAAGCTGTCTTATGTGTTCTTTTAACAGGTCCCCATCATTCTTTGAGCACTCCCTTTTTGGTTTAAAGAGATATTCCAGGCTAATCTTGTACTTTTCTTGTCTTAGTCCTGAATTAACCATTGCTCTAAAAAATCCTGGTTTCTTTTTAGTAGAGCATGGTATTTAGAAGCCAAGATGTGTGTGGTGTGTGTGCCCTTACTGATGGGGTTGTGCCTCTCTAAGACTCTGGACGGACACAGTAGGAAAATATTTGAATGTATATATGTACATACTAACATACTCACATAGATATACACATGCATAAAAACACACATTTGTATTTATTTTTACATCTAGGTTGACATCTAGGAGTTTACACTGATACCTCCACTTCCAATCCAACACTGAAAGGTTGATGTAATTCTTTCTGTGTTTGTAAAACTCTAACTATTTCTGTGACAGTGAGAAATCTGGCTCCCTGTATATGTAACCAATCTCCCAGTGCATCCTCTGCCTCACCCCTTGGGCTCTGATATCTGACGTCAGATTGCCTCTCCCTATGGACACCTTCCTTACCCTGCTCAGATTCTGACATCCAATGCCAGGCTGCCACCATGGATGATTTCTTCTTCAGCTCGATTGTTCTCCAAATCCCCATGCTAGACCACCCTTTTATGTGGACACTCCATGTTGGGCTGCCACCATATCTAGATATTCCTCACTCTGCTCCAGTTATCACTCCCCATGTCAGGCTGACGCCTAACCCTGGGATGCCTACCTTGGGGGTAGGGAACAGAAAGAGAAAGAGATAAATGAAGAGCCATTTTCATGTTTTTGACATGCCAAGTGAAGGAGTGGTTGTTGTTTGGACTATTTAATTTTGAAAACACTATTGTACTTTTCAAGTGAAAAGTTATATACACAGTTAAGTCCTTAACGTTCTCTGTAGTTTCTTGGAAACTGTAACTTTTTGCAAAATGATGTATAACAAAACCAATATTACCATAGGCTAATTGATATAAACAAGAGTTAAGATATAAATAAAGCATATTTATTGTCACAAAAACATCACCAAACTTCTAAATAAAAACCCCAAACACTTCTAATATTAAACTTTGAAATAAATGTGAACTATACATACTTTAAGAAAGATTAATAAAAACAAGCAAGATAATTATTTACCCAAGTTTTAGTGAATCAATGAGCGATAGTGGTTATAGTGGTAGTGGGTTAAATCAAGAAATAAGTGTTTGCAAAGCAAAAATGGTAAGGAGCACTTCCTACCACCATGCAGTTCACAAACAATCACAAACATGGCCGTCTCCCTGAGTGCTTTTGTAACATGTTGTTTATTGTCATGCATTTGTATGGTTGTCATGTACTTTAAGACTTTTTATTTTATAGTACTTTGTATTGATTGATTGATTCATTCATTCATTCATTTTCTAACCCACTATTCCAGTTCAGGGTTTTAGGTGGCTGAAGCCTATCCTGGCAGCTCAGGGCACAAGGTGCGAACCAACCCAGAACAGGATGCCGCTCCATCACGGGGCACACTCACACACACACCCACACTCACTCTGGGGCCATTTAGACATGCCAGTTCACTTAATGGGCACATCTTTGGGATATGGGAGGAAATCAGAGTACCTGGAGAAAACCCATGCAGACATGAGGAGAACATGCATACTCCACACAGACAGTGGTCCTGGCCAGGAATCAATTCTTTTTTCCCTCATCAATGATATAATGAAACGATAGTGAATGAAACGACATTCTTGGAGGACCTACTGTATACAGATGATCCCCAATGGTTCGCCTGAAGATTTTTCATTTTACAGTGATGTGAATGTGAGACATTTTTGATAGAAACCAAACTTCAAGTACCTGTGCAACCGTTATGTTTTTCACTTTCAGTACAGTATTTAAATAAGTTATATGAGATCTGATTATAAAATAGGCTTTGTGTTATTCAACACTTTATTATAAAATAGGCTTTGTGTCAGATGCTTTTGCCCAACCGTAAGCTAAGGTGAGTGTTCTGAGTATGTTTAAGGCTAGGCTGAGCTACGATATTTGTTAGGTGTATTAAATGCATTTTTGACTTAAGATATTTTCATGGTATGATGGGTTTATCAGGATGTAACCTCCTTAAGCTGAAGAGTATCTGTAATTGTTTTTGTCATTTGAGTTGGAATTTAAACAAACAAATGCAATGGTAAATGTGCCCTCAGTTCAATGACTTAGTTTGAAAAATAAAACTATACCTGAAAACTGGATGAAAATTGATCTTGTTTAGGGAAGGGAAAGAGGAGCATTTGAAGTATTCTTTCAAAAGTATACCCAAGTATCTTTGCCTTTATTTAATTTTATTAAAAGAGCTATCTTTGTGGAAGTTGTTGCCAACATATCTGCCATATGCATATGTGGGCAGAAAATTAGAGTTTGAACAGCACTTGTTAATGAAAACTTCTTAGCGGATTTATTTGAACCGTGGTTTAGAATTTTTATATTACACTCTTATCCCTGTGTGGATATTTGGACCAGCCATGTTCTCAGAGGTCTCTGTTCTAGCCAGCCTCTCTAAGGGCTCCTACAGTGAAGTTCTGTTAGCACTTCCATTGGAAACCTATCACAGGGGCGGGGTTCTGGCAGAGTGCCCCTGTAAAGAAAGCTACAGCCCCAGTGGGGGAAGCACAGGGTGGAGTTTTTCCACCCTGATTCTGGCTGCTCTCCAGACCTTGGAGTGTCTGTGGGGTTTCTTCTCTTTTCTTTTCTCCCTTAAAAACACCCAACAAAACAAAACCACTATAACCCTACTACTTGGACATATTAGGGATGTGGGCTGTGTGTGTGGTGTGCAGTGGGGTGGGCTTTTTAGTTAGCTCCCCAGCAGTGCTCTTTTCTGCCACTGGTTTTCTTGTCAGTGTTACCTCATGAGAGATGGTAGCAGAACTGTAAGGTAAGTCTGTACCTCTAGAGGATTTTGTCATGGGATTTTTATTTCCCTGTGGTTGTCTGAGCAAAGCAATGGCAATCTTCTGCTGGATCTTTAACTATTTATCTATACCATTTTTTGTACAAAATGCCACCTTAATGAGAGTCTAAGTCATCCTTAGCAGTTTCTCACCTCTAGCCAATGGAGTACTGCAAATGGCAGCTGTTTAACAGATAGTGGTGTACCCTTCATGTCTTCATGGTAGGGTTGCCAGATTTAGCAAGTAAAAATACAGGATGCCCATTTAAAGTTGAATATCAGATATACAACAAAGAATTTTTTAGTGTAAATATGTCCCATGCAGGACTTGGGACATACTTGTATGAAAATTATTTGTTGTGTGTCTGAAATTCAACTTTAGCTGGGTGTATCCTGTCTTTTATCTGCCAGCCTGACTCCATGAGTTTTAGTGTGATGTAATAACTTGGATATGTGTTATACTTAAAATATATGTGTGTGTGTGTATATATATATGATAAGTTACTAAAAAGTGACTGGATTTGCAAATAAACTCTTGAGTGCATGAAATTTTGAGCTCCTTAAAAGGCAACTGAACTGCAGTTGAGCTGACAAATCATATATGCCACATTCCCAGACTGTGTAAAGTCGGCCATCTTGAGGTAGGAACTTGAAGTTACATCATCCAGAATTTCTCATTATCTTTTTTTCCTCCCTCTCTTTAATGACTCCTCAGTTCATAGGTTAAAAATTTGGGCTAAGCATTCCCTTCATAAAATGCCTCTTTCCTTTATTCTTTGAAAAAGATAGACCTATCTATATGAGGTTGTATTCATGCATGTAAGAAAAAAAGAAAGAGTTTTAGAAAGCCTCTGCCTTGTGTTGTTCTTTTTTTGGATATTTTCTTTGGTATATTCTACAAGAAGACTAGAGAACCCCACAAGATAAAATTAAAGATCCCCCTAATCTCTGTTAGGCACTTTCTTTCATATTCTTTGATGCACTTGATTCAGCTAACACCCTCTTACAAGGGCAAGTGATGATTATTCCTCATTTTGTAAGTTAGGAATTCTCCAAGCTGAACAGTTCATTGGGTACCTACCCAAAGGATAAAGGGTCTATCTTATTTTAAAGTCTAAGTATTGTCTTATTAACCATCTGTTGTTGAATTAGTAGATTTCTGTTAGGGCGCTTCTGTCCTCAGCTCTGTCATTTCGTCTTCCCCTGAGTCTCTGGTCTCTGACCCCTAGAAGAGATTACTTGTAAGCACATCCGTAACTTGGCTTCCCCTTCATCATGTGTCTTAAGTAGAATCACGGCTTATTATTTGAGGCTTTTTAATAGATTAGTGCAGGGGTTGGCAGACTTTTTCTGTAAAGGGCAAGATAGTAAATACCTTGCTTTGCAGACATACAGTCTCTGATGCATATTCTTTCTTTCTTTTACAACCCTTTAAAAATGTGAAAGCCGTTTTTAGCTTGTGAGCTGTACCAAAACAGGCAGTAGTTTTCCTAAGTAAGAGTATTTGCTCTTAGAAATATATTACATGGAGAGTTCTGAAATTTACCTTTTATTTTTGACATATGTAAAAGTGGAAGCGAATATTTATTAATAAGAGTATGTTATAAGCCATGGGCATTACATATATTATATATAAAATATGTATATATTGTGTATGTATAAAATATCCCGAAGACTCTGCCTTTCTCCCTGCCCCCTTCCCCATGACAATTACTCATAGTTTTAAAGGAGAATTTTGTAATTTATTGTTAAAATTTTTGATTTTTTATCTATGCGAAGCAAAATATCGTTCTGACAGATTTTTGTTATCAGGTATGTAGGAGCAAATGGTCATAAAGCAAGTTCATGCCCTGTGAATGTATTGCTATCTCTGTGAGGCACTACATCACTCTTCCTGAGGGGAGAAAGCAAGACAGGGTATTGGTTTGTTTTCTCTTTGTGTTTCTTTACTTATGACATGGAGGATTTGGTGAAAATTTGGTAGAACAGTACCTCCTAACCAGTTTTGCTATCTTTCAGTACTGTTAGTTCCTAAGAAACTACACAAGCATTTTATTTTGAAACCTAATGGGGAGGGATATTACATTCACATAGGAATGTAACTCAATAGGAAATTTACTGTTTGATTTGCTCCACCTTTTCTCTGATTTCCTTCCAAAGATTATACTTGCTGTTCCTCCAGATTACAGTGGTAACAACAAGCATGCTTCCAAAAGCACCTAAGGGGAAAGACAGCCCACCAGAATCCATCATACACTTCATACCAGCTACAGCTAACTGTTCTTGCTGATTGGTATAAAGCCATTCAGTCACTCCATGTCTGTTATTATAAATGGAAACTGGGGTATTTCCCATCAGTTTTTTCCTTCAGGCCTTTACAAATGATTTTTGGGCACGAATGTGATTGTGAATAGACAGACATAGCTTCTAGGAAAGCCGTTGGGACTCACTGAATTGTGACTGTCAGACAAAGGCATTTTGTTTAGAAGGCTTGTCCCAAAGTGGTATTGGAGTCTGAAAGAAGGGCCGCCAGCGTCTCGCTCTTTCCGCTGTGAACTAATAGGAAAGCTGATGTTTGCTGAGTGGATGGCTGTACTCACTGTCCAAACAGATCTCTGTTTGCCAACTGTGAACATATTGCTGCCTCTGTGAGGCACTCCATCATGCCTTGAATGGATCCTCTTGTGTTCAGAATTTTCTGACTCAAAGAGAGGGAGAGAGAAATATTTCTTTCAGACTCCAGCATTCACTGTCCCATCCATAGTCTCATCAGACTTTTAGAAACCAAACATGCACCAGAGATGCTTCTTAAGGAGAATGAGAAAGGAGCACAGAAAAAGGAATAAAGTAAGAGACAGCCCCATTGAAATGCCTTTATTCTGGCCACTTGTGGCCAAGTTTTCGTAAATAAACTAGTCTGCCCTGGTAAATAGAGTTATGAGAATATTCCTGATTTCTCCTGAGCAAAATAAAACTTTCATCACTGAGTTTCCAGCTCATGGTTCCTTTCTGTGCACTTACACACACATGCACAGATACCTTCCAAAAACATATAATACATTCAGAATGTATTATTAAAAAGATGATAGTTTCATTCCACCTGGATAATTCCTTAAGAAAAGGTTAATTGATACGAAGGTATTTTGATTACTTTATAAACTCTCTTTTAATTTAAGAGTTCCAAACTTAATGTATGTGAAAGGGTGAAAATAAAATGGCGTTGTTTTGTTGTCAGCTTAGTCACTTTTCTACAAGTCAACAGCAATAGTACTTTTCTGGCAAAGTCTAATATTTGCTGCATGAATTGAGGACAGAACTCATGGAAAAGGTTAGGTCTTCCTTGCAATTGCCCATTGTTCTATGTCTTAAGGTTTAGAAACCTTGGTTGAGTGGGGGAAAAAACAACAACGTTGTTGATAGTGGAACTCAGTAAAACATGGCAAGGACAGGGCTCTTATTCATTTTGGCCTGAGTTGTTTATTGAGTCGAGTACCTGTTAAACACTGGGCAAACTTTGCTTCATTGTTGGGGAAATGAAGAGGGTTTCCGGTAGTTGATGGGAAGGACGGAATGCTTTTATGAGTACAAAGGTAGATTTTTATACAGCAGTTAACTGTCTTGGCTGGCCTTAGTCAATTAGAAATCAATGTTGATTAGCCTACTTGGAGTAAATGATTCTTTGGCTTAACCCATAAAAGCTTAAAACCGGAATCATTCTCCTTCCTCGAAGCTACAATATTTGCCATTTTTGGTTGTCTGGATATTACATCTTATCTGGGACTAACTGTACTCATAGAGAAATCCAACTCTTTAACCTTACTAGTTACTGGAACAACACAGGGAATAGTTGGAGTAGGAGAGGAAATGGCAGCTAACCCCTCTGGAAAGCTAAGCATGTGCCAGGCACTCTTTTAAATATTTTATGTATGTGAACTCATTTCTTCCTAACATAATGTTGTGAGATTTGTATGATTACGTTCTTCATTTTATAGATGAAGAAGCCAAGGTGCAGAGAGAGGTTTAGTAACATGCCTAGGTCACACAATTAGTAATTGGTGGAGTGTGGAATCTAATCTACAGGAGTGTGGCCCCAGTATTGGCCACAACAGCTATTATGCTATGCTTGGCTGGTGAGAAAACCTGCAGTCTCCCTGTGGAGTTATCTATTTATCTTTCCTTTATTTCTTGTAGTGTGTGTACTATATCCTGATTTTGGAGAAGTGTTTAGAGGTACCCAAAATCCAAGTACTAGGAGACTGAGAGCACTTCAGAAAGATAATATATTCAATAGGTAAAGGAATTTGCTCCTCTTTCTGTTTTTATTACAGAAAGAAGTTCATAATTAATCCCTGGTTATTGTTGTTACAAATTGATTGAATTACATTGTGGTCTAGTAGGGAGGGCTGGGTAAAATACTTTGCTCAGAGCTTAATTGGCAGATAGATTTTAAACTTGAAGTCAATCATGAGGTATCTTAGTATAAAATCAGGATACTTACATGTACTTAAATGCTATATATATAAAAAATACAACCATATATTTTTTTATGATGATGGGATGAGAAAATTTGGGCATATGTGGGTAGCATAAGGGTGGGTGGTGTGTAAGGATTAGAAGCAATGTTTTTAGACTATTTTTAAAACTGTAAGGTAATACTACTGTTGGCTAATATAATTAGCTTTTCTCAAGATACTATAGAGCTAATTAAAATTGGCTAGTTTAAGATGAATTTTTATAAGAGTTATATTTATTGCAGTTCATTAATGCTATGTTTAGTAGTTAATGGTTGTCCGAAATACTGCCCTGAGTGGAGAGGAGGTCATATGCTTCCATTGCTGGAGGATCAGGAACAACATAAGTCAAGCTCGTAAGTTATTTCTAGGAACTTGTCAAAAAAGAAAGTTTGTTGGGATGTATGTTCTAGACACTGTATTCTAGAAAATCAGTTATGAAAAATAAAAATAGATCTCACTGTATTGTTATATTTTATGTAGTTTGTAAACACTTTGGCTTTTTGCCAAATCTTTTGCCAATGTGGTGAGCACATGAAACCTATCCAGATGTTTTTGTATTGGATTTGCTCCAACACTAGTTTGTTCAAGTTTATTCTTCTGAGAGAGAAGTTATAACAAAAGAATAGCTCAACTTTCTGCCTCAGGAATCTTTGGTTCTTCTTTGCTGCTGTTTGTTTGCTCATTTTTTTTTTTTTTTTTTGCCTTTGGCTGGGTTTTTGCTTATTTTGAACCTGTTTTTGAGGGGCTCCAAACCACCACACCAAAGAGCTCATCAGAGGAGAGCCAGCTTAAACCCAGAATATTCCCAGCCCCAACTTTCTGAATGACACCAAGATCACGACCTTAATTTTCTCATCTGCCATTCAGTAGCTTTCAGTAATCTTTTCTACGTGGTTTAGGTTTAGTCTGTAAAAGGCAACCAGGATGTTAATTTGTATGAAAACCTGGAGAAATTAAAAAACTTTTGTTGGGTATCACTTTTGCCTGACATCCACTCAAAAGTAGAAATAGAAACACCTTATAATATTATTAGTACTTGCTCTTCAGTCATTAAAAGTAAATGGACAATGAGAATCAAATAAATATTAATAATAGAGCTTACAGAGGGGAAAGTGAACAAAGCACCCTGTGGGCCAGATTTGATTACCTTTTACTTTTGTATACATGCACGGACTAAAGTCTGTTATGTTTTTGATTGGTAGGTTTTGATAGGCTAGACTTCTCCAGATGTATTAAATCATCTTGTGAATAGAGAATTTAGTAAAATTAAAACGCTAAAAGATTACTTACTAAAACTTTAGCATTAACAGTGTTTCTGCCCCCCAGAGTATTTAGAGGGAAGTTTTGTTTTTTAACTTCCTTATAAATCTTACCCTGTAAAGCCCAGGCTGGACAGCACATTTAGTGATTAAGATCTGAACCTTTAATTTTTTTTCTTTCCTATGGCTGACATTATAAGGATATTGTGACATGAGCACCTGGGAACAAGAAAAACAGGGTGTGATGAAGCACAAATTAAAGGAATCTGGCATATTGCCCCCCAACTGCTGGGGAACAGTTGTAGTTTGAACTTTAATTTACTATGCATTTACACCAATCATAGATTAGGTGGACATAGTGTTTATTGTCAAAAATGGCTTTTTCAAAACACAAATAATAATGCTTATATTTATTTTAAGCCCTTCTCATATAGCCTTCTCCCAGAAAGTGGGAGTATGGGGGGGGGTGGGTAGGTAGGAAACAAATGGGGAAGACAGTATATTTTCTTGCTTATTTTTTAATTGATATGTAGTAATTTCACATATTTGGAGGGGGTACATGTGATATTTTGATACCTGTATACAGTGTGTAATGATCAAATCAAATTAACTGTCAAGTTATTGACATGATTCAGTAGAACCGATCATTTAGATTTTTCTCAAGAGTTCTACAGTTTTGTAGTACTTTTTAAAAAACTTTTTAGTCAAGTGCAGAAAAATGAAAAGCTTTGCATATAAATATGCAAATGGATGTGGTTGTTGAAAAGAATAAACTAATATTTTAGGAGAGAAAACATTCTTTTTTCTGGCTTAAGTGAGAGAAATGTCAGCAGAGAAGTTATTTGCTCTTTGGATGTGTTACCCATATGTAGAATCATTAAAATCATTATTTTATACACATTCTTAGAGAGTTGAGATTTTGCTGTTGACACATTTGCAAAAGTTAGGATTGAAAATTAGAAAGTTTCTTGTTTAATGCCTTCCTATTCTGTTATAGAAACCTTTGGGTTAGAGTAATAGATAATGAAACTATTTCATATGAAGTGAAATTTTATGTTACAATTTCATATGACAATATACCCACAACTAAAAACATATATCTTAATGATTACAAATACAAAAATTACTCATAAATTTGAAAACATATTAATAGCTATTTAAATAGTGAGGGCAGTGCTGATTCAAATACCAAGGATCTCAGTAACTTAGTGTAATTCAGGATGAAGAAAGAGTGAAGGCCAGTCTTGGTGGCTGACGCCTATAATCCTAGTCCTCTGGGAGACTGAGGTAGGAGGATTGCTTGAGCTCTGGAGCTCGAGACCAGCCTGAGCAAGAGCAAGACCCCATTTCTACTGAAAATAGAAAAATTAGCCAGATGTCGTGGCACATGCCTGTAGTCCCACCTACTTGGGAGTCTGAGAAGGAGGATTGCTTGAGCCCAGGTGTTTGAGGTTGCAGTGAGCTATAATGATGCTACTGCACTCTAGCACTCTACCCAGGGCAACAGAACAAGATTCTGTCTTTAAAAAAAAAAAAGTAAAATCATGACTTCCTTGAAGTTTGAACTTGGGAGGACCCTGTTTGCAGGCTCTGCCTGACTCTGCAGTGGGTTGAGTTCCCATCTACAAAGGCCCAAGAGTCAACAGAGGCATAGAAGATTCAGCCATTCATTCTCATTGGTCAGCTGGCCATGGTGTAGGTTAAGGGGCTGGTGATCTTGTTTCTGCCTGAATTTGACTGTGAGTAGACCAGGGCTGTAATGATTTCCCATACCTTGGGCATACAGAGAGTGACAGAATGTAGTAGTTTTGAGCCTAATTTTAAAAGGGGCATATATGAGGTAGACTGTTAGAAGACCCATGGACATACCATTGGAAGCTTTGTCATAGAAGGAGAGGGTAAAGAAAGCCCAAATGGTTTCGTCTGTAGAAGAGGACTATGGGATTTAATTGTCCAAGTATTGTATCTGAATAATGTTTTATGGAATTGAGGTTGCATTTAGCCCATATGGCTCTTAGGAACAGAATTCAGATTTTTGCATATTAAAAGGGGAAACCCTTTACCAATTAGGAATATATATAAAAAAATGAAATTAGCTGCATTTTTGAGATAGTGAGCTCTACATTACCTGAAGTATTCTGGCTTCTTGCCAGAGATTTTGTTTAGCAGTTCAAGCCTTACATGTGGAAGCGGTCTAGATGACCTTTAAGATTTCCAAGAGAATTCTGATTCTGTGATCTTGGCTGTCAAATAAAATTTTTATAAACATTTTATCAACTGCTCTACCTATTTCCCTATTCTTAGATGCATAGTATTTCATATTAAATTATCACCAGTGGCCAGTAATCATATAAATAAATGCAGTGATTACAGAGGCTCTTTATAGAGTGTTTATTATATAAAATCCTATGACTATTTTATTGTTGCCATGGAAGTATAACAATAATTGCTTTATTCTGACTAAAGCTAGGGAACTATTTTTAGTAAAATTATAGTCATCTTTGCTAATTGAAGTATATTCAGTTAAATCTGTATTAATAAGGTAAAATTTATGGAAGTCTGTTAATATCTTTTTCCCCTCTCTTCACTTGTAAGCATTGTGCTGAAATTAAGACTCAGCTAATTGGGCTCAAAGTAACTACAAATGAGATGTGCTTTAAGGATCTTGACTGTGCTTATTATTATTTTTTTTTAATACCTTCTTTTTTTTCCCCCCTGTATTCTTTCTAGGTCATTATTCCTCTGAACTAGTTCACAGAATATCTATGTCAAAATCAATGGGGTGTTGGGGGTGGGAGTAGGGCTGCTTGTGAAGAAAAAAAGCAGATTCTGGAGGCTTGGAAATCCATATTTTCAAAAGGACCCAGAAATTCTGATGTTATAAACATTTGAAGATGACAGCAGGAAGAATTTAGGAATTGTCAGCTAACAACTCTCTTCTAGAATTTGCAAGCATAAACTTAAATGACACTAATACCAACCAGCATATCATTCTAGAAGGAAGCATAGAAATTATCAGGTCCCCTTTCTTTTACTTTGCATTTAACATGGACAATTAAGTGCATTGCATAAGGCCATGCAGATTGAATCCCATATCTCCCCATCTGGTTTCGATGGGGTAGGAATGAAGAGCAGAGCTTTGACAAATACTATGGGAAAGCCGAAATGGGCTGGTGACCAGCCTCTGGATTTCTGTGATGCTTTTTTTTTTTTTTAATTTTAATTTTAATTTTTTTTATTTTTATTTTTTTTATTCCAGGGTATTGTGAGGGTACAAACACTACAGTTACACTTTATGCCTTTGCCTCACCCAAGTGCGGGTTTAAGGCGTGCCCTTCCCTCCCCCCCTTAGTGCTCCCCGTGTCCTTTAGTTGTTGATTTGCCCCCATCCCCCTAATCCCTAGAGAGTATTTCTGCCATGTGATCAACCTAGTGTTGATCAGTTAGAACCAGTCTGATGGTGAGTACAAGTGGAGCCCGTTCTTCTGCTCTTGTGGTGCTTCACTTTGGATAATGGGCTTAATTTTAATCCAGGAAAGTGTAAGAGGTGCTAGATCACTGTCGTTTCTTATGATTGAGTAATATTCCATTGTAAATATATACCAAATTTTATTAATCCACTCATGGATTGACGGGCACTTGGGT